>JAQPPZ010004028.1:0-89767 GCA_028583015.1 Wollemia nobilis
TGTGTTGTGAATTGTGGATGATGTTGGGTAAGCAATAGACCAGTCAGGGTCTTGTAAAAGTGAATGCATTTTTATGTCAATATTCTAGTTTCAAAATTGAAGTCCAAGTTGGTGCTTGGCATCAAGGGTTGGTGCTCCTTCCAATTGGTGCTGGTAAATCAGGGGTTGGTGCTCCTTTCTGTTGGTGCAGATAAATTAGGGATTGGTGCTCCTTTCTGTTGGTGCAGATAAATCAGGGGTTGGTGCTCCTTTTTGTTGGTGTAGATAAATCAGGGGTTGGTGCTCTTTTATGTTGGTGCAGATAAATCAAGGTTTGGTGCTCCTTTCTATTGATGTAGATAAATCAGGGGTTGGTGCTCCTTCCAATGGGTGCTAGTAAATTGATTGTAAAGTTGTGCTTTGCAAAGGCTAGATTTGGATGGTAGTCCAAACAGTTATTTTTGAGGAGTAGCCAAATCGGTGAACCTCAGTACATCTTGTGTTGTGTGATGCTCTCTTGTTATACATGCTTTATTTGGTTTTAATTTTTCATTGTTTTGGCTTTAAGAGTTGAAGATTTAAGTTTTAATTAGCTACACTGATTCACCCCCCCTCCTAGTGTCATTGTGAGACTACCAGTGTTTAATTAAACTCTATGACTAACCAAATAGGATGTGGTGTGGGTAGACAAGGGTCGTGACCTAAAAATTGCCCTTCTAGTACCACTTAAAGACTCTCCCTAGATATTTTGACCTAAAACCAGGATATGACCAGAGAAAGATCGAAGCCAAACAAGCCCTCCTAAATGCAACCTACTACTGGAGTGGAGAGAAACTACCTACGAATAACCAAATTACTAGAGACACTTTTATGAAAGAAGAGGGGTGGGACTAACTCATGAGTGAAACATACCCAACCCACATGAAGAAGCATTGAGTTATAGAAGTCTAGGACTCAAATTCTTGCAAGACCCTCCATCATAATTTTGAACTCAACAATTTTTAATTTCTACAAAAAATTTAGGGGGACAATTTCCCCACTTCTTCTAAATATCTCTTTCTTTCTCATTGTAAATGATCGATATCTAGCCATACACATGCCTAGTACCTAGCCTCGTATAGGATTTTCCTTCATTCTCTTTTGTGTCATGGTCTGGCTTAAGCCTTGTGTCATTTAAGTTGATTAGTATTGAGAATATTTCATTAACATGTATGCAATCCATCCATTATATCTATGAAAAGCTATGCCTACTTTATTTTCAATCTTGGTTCTTATGTTAATGTTTAGTGCATTTTGTGTATGAATAAATCATGTTCATTGAGCATTATAAACTAAAATACCTATGTTTATTCAAATCATTGTGATATAGAGATTTTTAGACCTTTGGTACATTTTCTCTTAGCATAGGTTTACTTTCCTAGTATTTTCTTTTAGTCATTTATAGTTTTTCCTTCTAACCCTTTTCCTTGACGGAACCTTGTTAGAGTAGTCTAGCATAGGAACACAACGAAGTGTCGAAGATCACATCCAAACAAGGATCTAGTATTGGCAAAAAAACCCTATAGATCATTTGAAGGAGTTGTATCCCACGGTCCCCAAACTTCCTAGGACTAGGTATCCATGTCAGGTGTGGGTACCAGACACACTCGACAAAGCCACATTGTAGGTTGTCATAAAGCTCAAATTATAGGGATAAGATATGGTCCCCAATAGAACAAACAATAACTAATTCCACCTAATTTTTATAAACAATATTTGAGTCAATTCAAATATGTTTTTTTTTTTTTAAGCGAAAAACCCCTTGTGCGGCCGCCTTGGTCTGAGACACCACGAACAGGGGGTTCTACACTATCAAAGTCACCCGAGAGTCACACCCGACCCTGCCCGCACCAACATTATCAATTGGATTTTGGATACCCAATTGTTAAACTCAGCGAACATCATATTATTCAGCAAAGCAGGTTTAAATACATGTTACAGTGCCGTGAATAGCACGCAGGCTAAACGGCTGAACTGAACTTGTTAAGCAGTTGTAACCGAGCAACAGCAAAGCTAAATAATCAAATACAGCCAAAGTAGTACGCTAACATCCCCCTTTATTACATTATTTGGGTAATGTAATAACTAATAGCTATACTAGACTACTAACATCCCCTTACATTATTTTGCAATACAAAGTGAGTTGCGAAACAATTCAAATTTGACACGTCCAAGTGCCTTAGTGAAAATGTTCGCAACTTGAGCATCGATGGGAATGTGCTGAAGCTGAATTCGGTGCTTTGGAACTTCATCTCAAATGAAATGACATTGTGTGTCAATGTGCTTTGTTCTTTCATGATGGACTGGATTCTTGACGAGGTTCAGAACACCCTGATTATCGCAGAACAAGTGTATTGGAGATTTTGATGGATGGCCCATACTTGTCAGAATGCGACGTAACCATATCACTTCGCACACAGCTTCACGTGCGGCATGATATTCTGCCTCTGTTGATGAAATAGCAACCATTTGTTGCTTCTTGCTATGCCAAGAGACAGGACCGGATCCCAGATGAAAAATGTATCTAGAAGTTGACTTGCGATCATCAAATGATCCGGCATAGTCGGAGTCCGTGTATCCTTGCAAGAAGAATTTGTTTTTCCTCTTGTATTCTAGGCCATATTCCATAGTACCACGGACATAGTGAAGAACACGTTTTGCTGCTTTCCAATGAGTGGTCTTAGGCTCCTGCATGAACCTCGAAAGATAGTTGACAACAAATATGAGATCTGGCCTAGTATTGGTCAGATATATGAGACTCCCAATCAATTGTTGATAGAGAGTACCATCTACCTGAGGTGAATCATCATATCGTGATAAATGAAGTCCATTCTCCATTGAAGTTGCCATTGGCTTGCAATCAGTCATGCGATATTTATCCAGAAATGTCTTGGCATATTTTTTCTGAGACACTTTGATGGAGTGCTCCTTCTGGCTGAATTCCAGACCAAGACAGTAATGGAGAAGTCCGAGATCTGTCATCTCAAAATATTTGCACAAGTTTCTTTTGACGATAGAGATCATAGTTTCTGAACTCCCTGTAATGAGTAGATCATCCACATAGAGTACAAGCAACACTATCTCAGAACCCTGTTTCTTGAAATAGAGGTTTGCATCTGACGGACATCTCTTAAATCCATGCTTGCATAAGGTGATTGTCCATTTTTATATACCAAGCTCGAGGAGCTTGTTTCGGACTCATACAAGGATTTGACCAATTTGGAAACTTTCTGCTTTTGGCCTTCCACTTCAAATCCTTCTGGCTGCGTCATGTAGACTTCTTCTTGGAGATCACCATTTAGAAAGGCACTTTTGACATCCATCTAGTGAACTTTCCACCCATATTGTGCTGCCATAGCACACATAACCCGAATTGTGGTCATCCGAGCAGTAGGTGCAAAAGTTTCCTCGTAGTCAATGCCTTCTTTTTGAGCATAGCCCTTTGCAACAAGTTGGGCCTTATGCTTATCAATTGTTCCATCTGCCTTGTACTTGACTTTATATACCCATTTGCAGCCAATAGGTTTCTTTCCATGTGGCAGATCAACAAGCTTCCAAGTTTTATTTTTCATCAGAGACTCATACTCTGTATCCATAGCGGCCTTCCACTGAGGCTCACTGAGAGCATCTTGCACTGATGCACGTTCAAGACTATCTATGGTAGACATGAATGCCCTGTCATCATCAATATCCATATCCTCAACTTCTGTACTTGGAGTTACAGAAAGTTCCTCAAAATATTGACAAATATCATCAACCTCACCAATTTCTTTGGCTTCTTTTTCCTTTTGAGCCATACTGCGTGTACGAGGTCTATCCAAATTCAAATTGGGAGGAGTGGATAAATTTGCGTCTCTGATTGTATTTGTACACCATTTAGGATTCTTCTTCGGTGGAGTTGAAGAAGATGTAGAAGGACCTCCTGTTTGTGTTGACGAAGGAATCTTCTCTTCCTTAGTTTCCACAATATCTTGGTGTACTTTAGATGTGCTCTGTGATGTGAAAGCTTCATCAAAGACAACATCTCTGCTGATATGAATTTTCTTGGTCAAAGGATCTATCAACCGATATCCTTTAGAGTGCTCAGAATAACCAAGAAAAATACATCTCAGTGTTTTCTCATCTAGCTTCTTCCTTTCTCTTTCGGTATGTGCATGAAAGCGTGACATCCGAAAATACGTAGATGAGATATGGAGGGTTTTTTACCACTCCATGCTTCCTGTGGAGTCATTCCTTTTAGGGCCTTTGTGGGAGCCCTATTCAACAGATACACTGCAGTGGTGACAGCTTCTTCCCAATATTGTTGCCCAAGAGTAGCTCCTGTGAGCATACAACGAACCATTTCCATGATAGAATGGTTCCTTCTCTCAGCAACTCCATTTTGTTGAGGAGTATAGGCAGTTGTTAACTATCGCTTGATTCCATGCTTATCTAGGAATGCAAAAAATTCATTAGAGGTAAACTCTCCCCCTCGATCTGAGCGGAGGGTTTTAATAGAAGCTCCTGACTCCTCAACGGATTTCTTGAACTGCTGGAAGAATGCGAAAGCTTCGGATTTTAGTTGGAGAAAGAAAACCCACATCTTTCGTGAGTAGTCATCTATGAATAACTGAAAGTACCTCTTCCCTCCACAATTGTTGGGTGTGAAAGGACCGCACAGATCGGTATGAATTAACTCCAGAGGTTTTCGTGCTCTTGTAGAGCTCTTCTCAAATGGTACTCTATGCTGCTTTCCTGCCAAGCAGTCAGAGCACACTGGCAATGTGGCAGAAAGGGAAGGAAGACCCTTTACCATATCATACTTGCTGAGCTCAAGTAAGTAGCCAAAACTAAGATGCCCATATCTCTTGTGCCATAGGGAAGTTGCCTCCTTGGTAGAGATAGTCATGGCAACATGTGGAGTAGAGATAGCATCTAGTGCAAATAAGCCGTGCTTATATGAAGCTGTTGCAATATGCTTACCCTTCCGGTAATGGTACAACACTTCTTTCCATTCTCAACACGAAAGTTGACAACCATATTTCTGTCCAGGATTTGTGTCACTGACAACAAATTGTTGGCCAATCCCGAAACATAGAGGACTTTGTCAATATAACACTTGCCATCAGGAAGAGTGACTGAAACTGTACCCTCTCCTTGAACCCTATAGGTTTTATCATTAGCAATGGTGACAGGTTTACCCTCCTTGGCCACAAATGATTCAAACCATGATCTGTCGCCAGTCATATGTTTGCTAGCTCCAGAATCGACATACCAAACAAGATCCCTCTGTGTGGAATTTGTGGTAGTCATGAGCACCTTGTGTGCCCATTCAGAATCCGAGTCGATTCTTCAACGACAACATTCACCTGGGGTTGCTTGTTTTTATTTTGTGGTTTGTTTTGGCCTTTTTGCTTGTTCTTATGCCAACACCTGTTGGTGTCATGGTTGTCTTTCTCACAGATCTTGCACCACCTCTTCTTCTGTTGAGGTTGTTTGCCTTTTCCTTTCATATCCTGTTGAGAATTTCCTCCTTTCTAAAAGTTTCCTCCTTTTTGCCCATTACCTTTCTTCCTAGAACCCTGCCTATTGGTGTATAGGGTTGTATTGGAAGAATCATCCTTGTGAAGTTGGCGTGCCTCCTGTTGTTGAAGTAGATTGACCAACTCGATGTAGGTAATTTATCGTTGAGACACCTGGATGGAGGTTATCAACATATCAAATGAAGAAGGTAAAGCTCTCATCACAAGTGAAATGAGAAGCTTTTCATCCACAGTATCTCCCAAAGAACTCAATTTCTCTTTCAACTCAGACACTCTGCACAGAAAGAGTTCAACTGTTTCACCCTGCCTCAAACTCAGGTTATGAAGTTGTTGTTGAAGATGAAGAATGGTGGATTCATTATTTCCCTCATAGATGGTTCTAAGGGCATCCCATGCCTCTTTACCACTTGCTTTGTCAGCTATATGAGGTTGCACTTCATCTGAAACAACAAACAAAATGAGCACCTTTGCTCGACTGTCTTTCTTGTCAAAAGCTATCTGATCTGCTGAAGGACCTGTGGATCCTGCTGTTGGTGAAGGCCTATTTGCTACTCCAGCAAAAATATCCCACAAATATTCCATTTGGAGAATAGCCTTCATCTTATGTTTCCATGGTGTATAATTTGGACCTTTCAATAACTGATGCGGATCAGTCATCAAATTTGCAACAGCGACCATAGTGAAGGTTCCTTATATCACCAATTGGTCTCCCTTTCGATATACCTTTTGCTAGGCCAATATACCGTACAAAATACCCGCCCTTACGTGAGGGAAACTATAGGTATTTAGAAAGATCAACAAAAATCACCCGCCCTTACGTGAGGGAGACTATAGGTGAGTTTTAGAGATCATACGATACATGGAACATAAGCGGTACTGAAATGGAATCGCCTTGTTGATGGCACCTACCATAGAAGATTCTTCTCATGCGTGGGGCGTAACTTCCCCTAAACACTATGAAGAATACTTCATCAGGATTTACGCCTAAACACAAGTGCGATAAAGGGTAGTGGATGGAGTAAAAAAATGCAAAAAATGGCAAACTTATCTCTCCCCGATGATTTATAGAGAACAAGCTCAGACGTCGTTATAGCAGCTATATTAGGCGGCGGATACAGTAGCCAAATCACGAAAGCTTTACCTGTAAGTGCTGGCTAGAGGTATCACAAATACCGAACGCTGCAGTGCAATAAATTGCACGGATGGGTTTTAATTATTTCGGGGACTTAGGGAGTGTTTTGATTTTAATTTTTAATGTTATAGTGCAAAAATGAAATATGCAACATACAAAAAAAAAATTGCCCACAAGAATAACCCACAAGGTGTCGGTCACAGCCGAAAATGCACCTTTTTACAATTCGCCAAATTGCTATTTTTTCGAAAAATTACTCACAATCCCCCTTTGATTTTTTGAAAAAAATATCCCCCTTTTAAAAAAAATTCCTTTAACAAAGCATTTTCAATAATTATTATATATTTAAAATTAAAATAAATAATTTTAATTTATATAGTTTTAAAAATTATAAAAAATAAATTAAAATTAAAATTTTAATTTATAAAGTTAAAAAACTATTAAAAAAATTAAAATTAAAGATTTTAATTAAAAAATAATAATTAAAGAAATGACTTTGAAAAAAAAAATTATACCTTGGGGGGGGTCGGCGGGATTTGAACCCCCGACCTGCAGGCTCCCTGAGCCTTACCGCACGGCTCACGACCACGTGAGCCAGCGGGCTGATCCGAGAAGATCAGTCGACCTTCTCCCTTTTCAACCCCGAATGGTCCTCCTCCTCGGCCTCGCGCGCTGCTGCTTCCCGAGCCTCCTCTGCTACTGTCGCGTTTAAAAAAAATGCAGTCCCCACCCGCGTCTGATGTCCGTCGCACCTTTCCAGGTTGGGAGCGCGCCGGATCGCGTCGCGCAGGGGGGGTTGGCGCTGGGTCTCGATTTTTTTTTTTTTTTTTTTTTTTTAGTCGGGAGGGGGGGCGCGACAACGCGTTTTGCGCTGCGCGCAGGGGGGGTTATACCCCTGCTGTGGCGTGGCGGGCAAGAATTTTGAATTCCCACGCATCGTCGGCCGGGGGGGGCACCGGGGAATTTTAAATTCTTGGCGCTCGTGACCCGCGCTCTGACTGTCGCGCTGCAGAGCGTGACGTCGGGCGCTCTGTCTATCGTGCTGCAGAGCGCGACGTCCGCGCTCTGTCATGAATGCAGTCGTGCTGCAGAGCATGACGTCCACGCTTTGTCGTGGCTGCAGTCGCGACTCTGTGTCGCGCTGCAGAGCACGACGTCCACGCTTTGTCGCGGCTGCAGTCGCGACCCTATGTCACGCTGTGGAGCACGATGCTGTCTGCGTCCGTGCTCTGTCGCGGCTGCGCCCGTGGGGCGGGGGTGGGGACAGCGGGGATGCTGCGTCCTGCACGAAATATATATATATATTTTTTTAAATCACGATTGCGTGATTAAAAAAAATAATTCGCACTCCCAAAAAAAATGTGGCAGCCTGCTCCCAGCTGAAAACGTAGTCCTCCAGCATTTCCCTTCTCACAGCTCCCTGCAACTTGGCTCTGATTCCATGTTAAACTCAGCGAACATCATATTATTCAGCAAAGCAGGTTTAAATACATGTTACAGTGCCGTGAATAGCACGTAGGCTAAACGGCTGAACTGAACTTGTTAAGCAGTTGTAACTGAGCAACAGCAAAGCTAAATAATCAAATACAGCCAAAGTAGTACGCTAACACCAATTCAGCGTTTTGGTAGGGTGGAGATTTGAACCTAGGACCTCCCTTGGAGGATTTCCCTCTCCTCTCCAACTCACCTACAACACCTGGATCAATTCAAATATGTTTAAATTCAATGATAAGACTTGTCGATTAGTTTAGTCTAGTAAATATTTTGGGACCCTCATGACTAGGCCACTAAATAATAAGGGGATTTAATAAATTATTCTATCATATCTTAGAATGTGATATTTTATTTACTTAATAATCAAAAGGTACTAAGAAAATGTACTTATCAAGATTTATAATTTTAATATTTTGACATTACATGTCAATTGTAATGGCTTCTAATTAATCTTGGTGTTAAAATTATTTTAGAAAAATAGAATTTTCTTCACTTCTATAATGAAGGATGTAGGTTGTAGTTCTATGCCTTCCTGATAGGATGAAAAAACATCATATAGGTGCATATATTGGATCTTAAAGGTTTTGTATTTTATTTTTGCTCTATATACAATCTAAATTGGATATATCATTATGTTAGGCTTTGGGATTGATTAGGAGAAAACCTAACCATGGTAAAGTGAATAATTAGAGGTTATTTCAAAATGACATAATATTAGTAAGATAAGACTTGGGGGACATCCTCCCCTTTGCTATCAACTATAAAATTTAGTAGTTATATTATGAGGTGTAATATGATAGGGATATTCAATAATTAAAATAAATTATTATTGTGAATTAGGTAAACTAGTGCACTTGGCCAAATTAAATAGTAGATATTGAGTGTATGTTTGCCAGTTGATAGATTTTATCTCTTAGATAACCATGGGATGATGGTGAATGTAGATGGTAGTATGCTTTTGTGTGACTACTCTACTAATATTTTATCATTTGTTAATAATAATCAAGTTAATCATTGGGGATTCTCCAGGCTAGTTTGAAGGGATTCCTTACAATATTAATATTTATTTACTATCTAATTCTATTTGCATTAGGAACTAAGATTAATTTAGAATAAGGCTAACAAGGATATAGGTGAATATGGATAGATTTAGTGGTGGCAAAAAGCTTTATTTCATTACATCTTATTCTTGTGTAATGAAGGAAAAGTAAAATAACATAAGAGTACTGAGAAAGCATAAGAGATAGTATACCCAAATATAGAAAAGACCTTATATAGAACCTCTTTTCTCAATTCTAAAATACACCAAATCTTATTAATGAACTTCAAGTCCTCAAATTATAATTATATAGGAGTTCAAAGTATAGGATAAGATCTAGGGTACAATGAAAGGTGACAAATTATTTTTATTTAGCTATATTAAATACAAGCACAAAAATAAAAACATCATATAAACTATGGATCATGCTAGCAAACTCAAAATAAAGAGTGAGATCATAACAAGATTTTTTTTGCAATAATTAAAAAAAAATAAGGATAATGGACTAAATATAAATAACAAGTTTCTTAGCCACATTGCCAGTTCTATTCCTACTAAGATAGATGATAAGCTTAGAAACTACATTGACGACCGTATCGCTCTCTTAATAAATTGTAATATGTGGTTTTTGTATGCCAACAAACAAGGTCCATAGTTTTTATGGATTGATTATTGAGTTCTTTATGTTAATGTGAAAGCACGAGGATACGGAAACAAAAAAGGAAAAGCTCCAAGTACGATGCAAAATGGAACTAAACTTAACGCTAAGTCCTACGAATTGAAAATGCATGAAATAGGAAAAGCATAAACGAATTGAAACTCAAATGAAAAGCCAATGCGGAAAACAGCCCTTTCTTTTATTGATATGTTTCGGAATTCGGTTACAATTCGCCTCCTCCCTTTTTAGGGGCGAGGAGCGTTAAATTTGTTTCTTTGGTTACATCCATGGATAGCCATCCTTCTTCCGCGTGCCCACATGTAAAGTGGGCGGACCAAACATCGTCGCCGCTTGCGTTGATGAGTCTTGACTCTTCGTTGCTCCTCTAACGTCCAGATCCTACGTTCAAAGAAACAAGAAACAGTCAGTAGCACCTACGGATGAGATGAAACATGCAATCCCCAAGCCTACGATTAGTGCATGCAAAGAATAAATAAAATGATAACTAACATATATCCAAATGATCTAAAAATTTGACAGGGGCATCAAGACCTCACAAAGGAAACACTGCAAATGGAACAGTCAGGAAATTCCTCACATATTTGAATTCGCTCTAGGGCGGGATGAATAGACCTGCAACAAAATGCCAGATAGCACCGCTCAAAATGTCACATCTGGACAGCTCCAAATCTCCTGCAAAAGTGGGGGTTAGCTAATTGGGGGTATTTTGGGATGACCCAGATGGTCAGATTTCCCCAATTTGGCCTCTAACACCCGGATTTTGATGATGCCCTCTGCAAGTTAGTAAAGACGAAAAAATGATGAAACATGATAAGATTTGCTCAAAATGTTATGAAATCGAAATTGCAAACTATCTAAGCAGCATAAGATGAAATGCAAAAGAAAATGACAGGAGGAAAATCTGCCATAGATTCCTAATCGTTCCTAAAGGGGACGATTAGATCTACAGCAGTGCGGGGGGGCGCCCGA
Source organism: Wollemia nobilis (assembly GCA_028583015.1). Classification (NCBI taxonomy): domain Eukaryota; kingdom Viridiplantae; phylum Streptophyta; class Pinopsida; order Araucariales; family Araucariaceae; genus Wollemia; species Wollemia nobilis. The sequence goes on from JAQPPZ010004028.1 coordinate 10,854, forward strand.
GGCAGGCCGCCCGCCGTTTGGGGCCTGATTTCGGCACCAATCCACTTGGGATGGGTCCAAAATCTCTTGTAAAGTGTTGTCGACAAATTGGGTGGTATGTTGTGGCAAAATGTCGGGTTTTGGGCTCAATATTTGACCTTCCAATGGTCACCCAATGACCTCCTCTCTAAAAGAGATCACGGATGTGAAAGGCACAAATCAAACAAGGGCGTATGGGGAAGTAAAACGGCAGCACTTCGTTGCTCAAAAATGCTCCTTCTCTCTATATTTTGGGGTGAGGAAACTCACCAATTTATAGACCTGGAGGTCTCTTGAATTGGGCATGCAGAGGCGCCACTTGGCAATCATGCCTTCCCAGGGGGAGGGAGATTCCTCCCTGATTAGGGACTTCATGACTGCCCTTGCAACTGCCTCTAACGCTCGAAAACGCTCACCCACACTCCCATGCGATGAAGGAAGCGTTAAGTGGCGGATCTGAGCTGCCATTTGTCAAGATTTGACTTTTTTCCCATCAAACCTGCTATTCGCCCCACCCTGGAGCGAATACTGCTATTCGTCCCTGGGTGGGGCGAATCCCAGTTTGAAATCATCCCTGGGTGAAACGAGTATTGAGCAAAGTGCCTGAAGGTGCCAAATTGACTCTTGACCTTCCAAAACTACTGTGAGAGTGGTTAGGACCACTGTTTAACCTCTAGGGGCTGCCCTTGGGGCTGTGTGTGTCAATGCGATCAGTGTTTGCAGTCACATAATCGGATTGGTGTTGTTTTGGTGTCTACAGATGCCCCTTTTTGGGAAGCGCTGTGCATGGCACAGTGCTGAGCAAAAATAGATAACCAAAGCACTAATGATTAGGGTTTCTTAGTAACCTAACCAACTTTTGATGCCCCAAGTATGGAAAGGGCATGCATTCTTGAATCCTTGCTTCTGACGAGCGAAGGAACTCAATTCAAGTGTTAACCTTTTTCGGTGAGGTGTTACTTGAGCTTGGACATTGATCGGTCATGAATAGGCAAAGGGCGCAACCTTTTGTCTGTGGGAACCTTGAGTTCATGATTCATGAATGCCAAGTGATTGATCAGCTTGTGATTATTGCTTGTTTACTGCCCCAAGCGGGAGCGTGATTGTCTTTGCCAATGATTCTTTCAATGCATGCCATTTCCATGATTGGGTGTGTATTTGTTGATTGGTGACTAAGTGTGACTACCCCCTCAAGCGACGAATCGATGAGGGAATGACCAACATGAGAAAAGCGACGAGTCGCTTGACCCAAGATGACTTGTGTAAGGGTGCCTTCAGATGTTTAGCGTTGAATGTGTGTGCAGTTTTCCGACATTTAGACCTATTTTTGGTGGGTGTTAACCCTTTTGGTGACGCTTTTTGGAGCTAAAATTGGCAAAAATCCATCTTCCCGTGGAGCGGTCCAGCCATGGTGGCCTTCTTAGGGAGTAGGATAGTGACAATTTGTAACCCCAATGTCTATTTTGGATGCCAAGAATTCAGAAAGGCACCTTCGTTCGAATGTTATTGCTATTTTTGGTTGGGTGTGGACCCTTTTACGCTTGGGGATGAAATTCTCAAAAATCCATCCTCTCGTGGAGCGGTCCAGCTATGGTAGCCTTCTTAGGGAGTAGGATAGTGAGGATTTGTGACCTCGACATCTATTTTGCATGCCCGAAATGTCAAGTGCAAAAGCACTTTCATCGGGCAAGTTTATTGTTCATTGTTGGGTCATTTTTGTGCATTTTTTTGATGTTTTTGAAATTTTTGCCCTGAATTCGTTCCTGGGTGGGACGAATACCAGTTTAGTATTCGTCCTAGGGTGGGACGAGTGCTAACCAGAGCGCTCATCCTAGGGAAGAACGATTACAAGCTTAAACTGCCTATTTAAAGGCCAAAACTAAGTTTTGGGCTCATTTGCCTTCGTTTTTCCTGGCGAATTGGAGCTCTGAGGAGGAGGAGGTTAATTCTACGAAGCGAAGCGCTGCCGAATTTCTCCCAACATCATGAGTGCATGAACTGGATCGAGCGGCGGAGCCGAAGCGAGACCAGTAAGTGATCCTCCTCGTTATTGCTTGCATTTTGTTGTTTACAGTTTTTAATACCGCAATTTGTTGCTTCTTTTGTAGTTTGTTGTTGATTTGAAAAACCTTGATTAACTGTATGTCGTTATGCATGACTTGTTGTCTTATGACTTAGGTAAAAAAATTGAGTTCAAAACTTAGTTTAATTTTTTTTTTTTTTAGTTGGCTTTGTAAAAATGAAACCCGAGTTTATATGTATGCTGAAAAGACGTGATAACAGTCTGAAATTTGTTTCCTTTTTATAGTAAGGTAAACCTTAAGTAAAAGAAAAATTTTAAACTTAGAATACAGAAACCCTAAGACTGACACACTTTATTTGACAATTTGTTTTTTGTTTTTTATGTTGTCTTTTAAACTTAGAATCAAACCCTAAGCACATTTTTTTTACAATTTATTTTTTTTTTTTTAAACTTAGAATGAAAAACCCTAAGACTGACAAACTGTTATTTGACAATTTGTTTTTTTTTTTTTTTTTATGTTGTCTATCAGTTTTAAACTTAGAATGCAGAAACCCTAAGACTGACAAACTGTTTTTGTTTTGAATTTTTATGAATTTTGTTGTTTTTGAGTTGTACATTGTTTGATGTAGTGTTGTATATTCATGTTATTGTTTATGCAGTTTTTCATGATTTTAATGTTTTTGTGTTGTTTTCTTTTGCAGGTTGTGAAGAGCCGGTATCGTGTGCCTACTATTTTCGCTGAAGCGTGGGAGGCGCTAGCTGTGGTTGACTGGGAGTGGCTTGATGCCCTTGGGCTCAAGCAGGTGACTCGGTTGGAGCCTATGGTCGGGGATCGAGCTTATCTGATGGCCCTGATCAACTTGTGGGATCCCCGGACCAACACCTTCCATCTCCCAACAGGGGAGATGACAGTGACCTTGGAAGATGTCTATCGGATTCTGCAAATTTTGATAGATGGATTACCTATCAGGACGATGTCGTGTGATCAGCGGACAGTAGTGCTGACACGCTGCTTTGGGCATGGGGAGGAGGTGGGGGTGGATAGTCCAGTGGAGAGGGCAGAGGTTGACTATCAGATTGGTGGGATTCTAGTTCGATGGTGGCTGGAGAAGGGGGTGTTGGGAGTGAGGCACGCAGTACTCATGGGCCTCATTTCCAACATGCTGCTACCTGACTCGTCAAGCGTGAGGTTCCCATGGAACCTGCTGGATGTGGTCTGTCGGTTGGTGGAGTGTTCGATGCATGAGCCTTTGATCATGAGGTGGGGACAGATGCTATTGGCACAACTCTATGGTGAGCTGTACGAGGTCCATTGCCAGAGGCAGAAGGGGATTAGCTGCAGCTATCTATTGTAGAGCTGGGCTTGGTAGCACATAGCGGTGGAGAGGCCGGTGGGGTTACCATGGATGACTCGGGCGGAGATGGTGGATAAGGATATAGGTTACGTGGCTCTATGGTGGTGGTCTGAGGAGCAGGGATAGAGTCGATGGTGGGCAGGTGTCGTAGGGCACTATGCCGATGCCTTCGCTCGGCTTGCTCCGGGGGAGGTGTTCTGGCGCCCCTATCGGGACTGTCCAGCCTAGCCTGAGGCTGGAGAGTGGCTCCGGTGGGTACGTAGGGAGCGGTGGCTGATTGGGTGGCATGGGACCGAGCAGGAGTTCTTCCCTTATAGCCGGGTGACATGACAGTTTGGGGTGCGCCAAGGGTTGCCTGGTGAGCCCGTGGTCTATCGGCACCAGGGGGACGAGAGGACTCTGGACCGGCCGATCATCGCGCCACTAGGCGAGGATTCAGATGCGGTGATTGACGTCCCAGACATGGATGACATCGGGACTACCATAGAGTATGACCAGTGGTGGATACTACGGTGATGGCGGGGAGAGGGGCCACTGGGAGGCACAGAGGCAGCAGCAACAGGCGGGGAGGGTGCCGAGGCACCAGGAGATGATTGGGGAGCTCCGCTAGAGGATGCGGACATGGTGGAGGTAGATGATGTGGGTGCGGATTATGGTGTTCCAGATCAGCCGGAGATGCAGGACGCCCTAGAGCAGTGGGAGCCAGAGCAGGCTACAGTCCCGAATTCGCCTATGCACCAGGCAGTGGCAGAGGACACGGAGGTAGGGGTGCACGCTGAGAATGCATGATTGGTGGGGCTGCTACGGAGGCGAGATGAGGAGCTGGGGGAGGCTCTGCAAGAGAGGGATCTCTTGCGGGCTCAGCTAGCGGAGCGAGAGAATGCATGGGCTGCGCACCGTCGACAGGAGGGGGATACCGATGCTGCACGGGAGAGGGATCTCCTACGGACGTAGCTGGCATAGCGTGATGATGTAGTAGCGATGTACCATCGGTGGGAGGTGGAGTGGTGTCGGCACCGGATGGATTTGGAGGGAGAGATCATCCACCTCGAGGGGCGGGTACCTGAGCCCTCTAGAGGTGGCTCTTCACGCCGGATGAGGGGCAGTGATACTGAGCAATCAGCATCATCTCATCGTAGGCGATTGGATGAGGGAGGGGGTAGTAGGCGTGATGCGGGGGCTAGCAGTAGCCACCCTGAGGGGTCCCATAGGACCCACACCATGGGGGGTAGTTCCCGTCGCACCGATCCTGCGTGATCATGGTGGTCGACGCCTTAGGCTTTGGGGATTTTTGAGCTTTTGGATTTTGTTGTGGGGTCATAGGACCGGTTCATTGTAGCTTGCGGGCATTTTTGATGATATATACAGATGACTTTATTTTATTTATGCACATGTCATGATTTGATGTTATGCATGATGATTGATGAATATGGATGTATGCATGTTAATTTATATTGATGGATGCATATGTTTTGATGAAATGCAAATGTTTTTAATTTATATGATATGCAAATGGAATGGATGAATTGAATTTGTGATTTTTGGCGGTCGCACCATAGACTGTTTAGAATTTATGGCTTTTTGTGCTGGGTGATTGTTGTGTGACCTGACTTTCTTTATGTATACGGGCTATTTTTTTTGTATTTTTTGATGGCAAGGTGAGAATGAAAGATAGCAAGTTGGTTTAGAATGTAGGTAGGGTTTTTTGAGACTCAGATGTTTTAACTATCTAGCCAAGACTGTACTTTTATCTTACGAGACTTTTTAACAAGGTATGAATCGGACTTGTTTTTGACCAAGTTATTTCACATCCCTGTGTGTGCAATTGAGTTCATTTATGTGGTGTTTGTCAGGATACCGCCAATGCCGGATAGGCTATCAACCAAACCTGTATTGAGGATCACCAGATTAGCTCCACTAACTCCTTTGTTGTATTTAGTCAGATTAATCTGCGGTGCATGTCGTAGGATACCATAAGCTAGCTCATCCACATGCAAACATTGATCTGCACACAAGTTAATGTGACAGATATATCATCATGCGGGAGGTTTACCACCGGTGACCGATAGGCTATCCACCAAACCAGTATTGAGGTTTGCCTCATGACCTATCGGAATGCTGAGAGTTCCAGGGATTCAAGTTCGACTCCCTTCTTTTCTTCAATTGTATTGGGATACTTGCTCTTTTGTAGTGATAAAAATCATTATTTATTTTTGTTTTTCTTTTGAGCAAGGGATTTGAATATGGAGTGATGAGAATCACTATTTTATGTGCTTTTCTTGATGTATGCACTTTGGTTGTGATGTCAAATTTTTTGGAGTTTTGACTTTTGCAAATTTTTATGATGTTTTGCAACCTTTTGAGAACTTGGGATTCTTGGGGAATTGGGTAGGGAAGATGCTTGTCCTTTTGCCAACTCTCAGCATTCTTGGGGTCATTCGCACAGGGGGATGAGCAAGATAACCATTTCACTTATGGTGACCTGGATTGCTTTGCAGGTTTCATCTTTCATTCACACAACTTGGGAATTCTTATGTGTTTTAATTTGTGTTGGGATGCTACGTACCAAGGTGTGATCCAAGTAGAACTCTACCTTTGTAAAATCTGTTTGACTTGGTACAGTACGTGGCTAGAAAGCTAATGACGACTGAAGGACAAAAACTCTTGATACATTAGAAGACAACCGACTATGATGTGGGAAAATAATGTGAGTGGCGGTTATTTGCGATGAATTATTGATAAAGTGGAAAAATGTGAAAAATGATGGTTTTGCCAAGTAATGGCAGTCTATGGTGCGTTGACCTTTATGACCACAAATATGTAATGTATGGATGTGATGCTTAAGGCAGCTATATATTTTTGTGTTTTTGATGGATTGATTTTTGTGAATATGAAGATGAGATGCAAAAAGAGCTCTTTATTGTTGTGATGATTGTGAGTATGCATGGAAATGAGATGCAAATTTTTGTTATTTTTGATGATTTTATTGTTTTTGAATTTTCTTATTTTTGACCAAGCGATTGTGGGAACCCTTGGAGCTTTTTGGGTTGACCAAGCGATTATGGGAATCCTTGGAGAATTTTGGGTTGACCAAGCGATTATGGGAATCCTTGGAGCATTTTGGGTTGACCAAGCGATTATGGGAATCCTTGGAGCTTTTTGGGTTGACCAAGCGATTATGGGAATCCTTGGAGCTTTTTGGGTTGGGCTATGGCTCTTCTAGATATGGAATGGCCACAAATGACTGATGTTCAAGGGTTCTAGTTCCTTGATTCCATCAAGAGAGGCTAGCCGGTATGTTCCAGGTCCTATTTTACTATCAATTACATAGGGACCTAACCAGTTTGCCATGAACTTGTCCCTTAGATGGGGTGGCAAGCTAGAGTTCTATTGGTTCTCTTTCAAGACCAAGTCACCAACCTGAAAGTCCCTCAGGTGAACTTTCATGTTGTATGCTTTCTTAAGTCGCTCTTGATAGATACATAAATGCTCGAGAGCATTAACGCATCGTTCATCAAGCAACGTAAGCTGGTCTAACCGGTCCTGCTACGTAGTGTCATCATCGATGAACTCTTGCATTGATATGCGTAGGGAAGGAATTTCCAACTCGAGAGGCATGACTGCCTCGGAGCCATACACGAGCGAAAATGGAGTTGCCCTAGTGGGTGTCCGAATGCTAGTGCGATAAGCCCACAGGGCAAGTGGGATCTGAATGTGCCAATCCTTATGACTGTCTATGACTATATTTTTGAGGATGGCAACTAGCATTTTGTTTGACGCCTCTGCTTGCCCATTTGCCTGCGGATAATAGGGTGTTGAAAAACTATGCTGAATTTTGTACTTTGTGGTCAAAGCACGCACATCTTTGTTCTTGAATGACGTCCCATTATCCGAGATTATCTTGGATGGAATACCAAAATGACATATGATGTTATGTAAAATGAACTCCACAATGCGGGGTCCTATCGTAGAGGTTAGCGGAACCGCTTCCACCCACTTGGTGAAATACTCTGTGGCCGTTATGATAAACGTGTGATGACCTGACGATGCAGGGGAGATCTTACCGATTAGATCTAGGCCCCACTATGAAAATGGCCAAGCCGATTGGATCGACTGCAAGGCCTGGGAAGGTACGTGTGTCAAATTAGCATGGTGTTGACATTTCACGCACTTCCTCACATATGCGCAACAATCTCGCTCTAAATATGGCCAATAATAGCCCATGTGAAGAATGCACTTTGTGATGGCCATACCATTGAAGTGGCCACCGCACGTACCATCATGCGCTTGGGCGATTGCCCAAGTGGACTCCTGTTGGTCCAAGCAATGAAGGAGGATTCCTTCATAGCTGTGATGGTACAAAATGTCTCCTAACAAGACATACTTTGCCACTTTCTGCTTGAATGCTCATTTTGCGGCATGCATCAATCCAAGTGGGAGGTTACCTAACTTGAGGTAGTCCCTTATGGGTGAATACCAATCCTGTTGATCAGAAACCTCGACGGTATGAACAACCAATCCCTCTTGAAGTTCATCCCTAGCAAAAGCTGAGCGGGAAAGAACTTGTAAGAATAGCGTTGTGTTGCTATTAAGGGGAGTAGGGGAGAATAAGGACCCCCAGTTGGCATGATTCAGATGATCATGGATTCGAGAGAACCTATCCTGAGGTGGTTCAATCTGGATCATGTGGATTCCTGGCATTAAGTCAGAGCTTGCACGCTCCATCATGGATTGCGATAGTGTTTTGACTTGAATGGTTGTCATATCACCAAAAATGTCTTGCGGGATTAGTGACCCCAAGGAGGCCATAGTGTCCACAAAATGATTCGATGACCGAGGGAGTGCCTCGATGTCATACCATTCAAGTTGTGCCAGGAATTTGTCCACAAGGGCTTTGTAGGCCTACAGAACTGGGCATTTACATTGGAATACCCCTTTGACTTGGTTGACGATTAACAACGAATCACCAAAGATATTCAATCGTTTAATGTTCATGGTGATTGTTGTCTGAAGACCTATGAGCAAGGCTTCATACTCTGCATTGTTGTTGGTGCATGGGAAATTTAATTTAAATGACAGAGGCATTGGAGCACCTTGCGGTGTGAAGAATACTATTCCCGTGCCACCACCTTGCTCACATTTAGAACCATCAAAAAATAGGGTTATGTCGGCCTGTGACTCAGGCTCATCAAAATCTGGTGATTCTGAGACATGGAAGACCCCATCATCGGGTAGTTCTATGACCAGAGGCTGATCGTCTTCGAGAGGAGCCTCCGCTAGTTGATCGGCTATGACCTGACCTTTTATGGATTTCTGTCCAATAAACTCTATGTCAAATTCCATCAACAACATGATCCATTTCGCCGTGCGACTACTATGATAAGTACGACTCATCATGTATCGCAATGGATTCTCCTTAGACACAACATACGTCTTGTTGCTCAGCATGTAATGGCATAGCTTTTTGGTAGCAAACACCACTGCCAAGCAGAGTTTCTCAACGTATGCATAGTTAAGTTCATAACTGACTAGGGTGCGGCTAAGATAGTAAGTAGCCTATTCTTTGTGAAGTTCATTCTTCTGGGCTAACATGGCACCCAGTGCCACCTCAGTAGTTGAGATGTATAAGTAGAACGACACTCCTGGTCTAGGTGGTGCCAATACTGGCGGTGAAGCCAAGTATTGTTTAATGTCATCGAAGGCTGATTGGCACTCGTCATCCCAGTGAAATGCTACCCCCTTGTGCAATAATTTGTTCATGGGTCGGCACTTGTCAGATAGCTACGCTATGAAGCGCTTGATTGACGTGACCTTTCCCTGTAGGCTTCTGAGCTGCTTGATGGTAGTTGGGGGAAGCATTTCAAGGATTGCCTTGACTTTGTTTGGGTCCACCTCGATGCCTCGCTTTGAGACTATGAAACCCAAGAGTTTTCTAGATGTGACGCCAAATACGCACTTCTTGGGATTCGGTCTGACTTTATGTTCCATGAGGCGATCGAGGATCTTGCTTAAGTCATCGAGATGATCCGGGTGCAAAAGAGATTTGGCCAACAAATCATCCATGTAATCTTCCAAAGTTTTGTGCATGTAATCATGGAAGATGTATGTCATGGCACGTTGGTAGGTGGCACCAGCATTTTTAAGGCCAAAAGGCATGACCTTATAACAAAATGTCCCCCAAGGCGTTGTGAACGCCGTTTTTAGCTGGTCCTCGAGATTGATACAAATCTGATTGTATCCCAAAAAACCATCCATGAGGGAAAGCATTTCGTGGCCCGCTGTAGCATCTACCAATGCGTCGATGCTCGGCAAGGGGAAATCATCCTTAGGACTCGCTTTGTTTAGATCTCAAAAATTAGTGCATATGCGAATCCTCCCGTCAGGCTTCTTGACGGGCACCATGTTGGACAGCCATGGCGGATAATCCATGCAGATGACAAACTGTGCATCCAACAGCTTTTGCAATTCATCTTTGACCATTAAGGCCACTGTTGGGTGCATCTTACGTAGTTTTTGCTTAACTGGCTTGACTGTCGGATCAAGCGTTAGATTATGCATGACTAGCTATGGATCTAGCCCCGGCATGTCTTTGTATGACCATGCAAAAACCTCCTTCTTCTCTTTGAGAAGGGTAATGTAGTCGGCTTGCTCTTCGGGGGATAAACTTACCCCCAACTTGATAATCTGTGGATTCATTGGATCCGAGCCGATGTCTACGTCAGTCGTCTCCTCGACCGACATGTGGGATCCATCCTCCAACTGGTGTGGAGTTGGGATCAAATGGATATCATTTGCTGAGTTTAAATCTATGTTGGGAACCTCGGGTTCCTCTTCAGCATGGAAGATATCCTGAGTTGGCCCTAGGGTGAGATGAAGCATCTCACCGAAAGGCCAGTACTCTGATGGGGATGGAGGTGAATTGACGTGATCCCAGTCTATGGCATCTATGTCTAGATACAATGACTGTGCTGGATCGATCGGGTTGTGGATGGGGGCGGTTAAGTCAATGGAGATCATGTTGATGAAATGATTTTGGTCTCCATTACCATGGGTGTGATGACTCGAACATTCTAGATGTTCTCTGTGCTCTGGGTCTGGCTCTAGAGGTATTGGCATGAATGGATCGGCCCTATGTGCGGATAGGAAGACAGGGTCTGCCCTCGACACTGATATCGCTATAGGGTCTCTGGGCGGAAGGTATTCTTCGTATGCCCAAAGTGGCAGATTCAACACTTGTTCCCACCATGCTGGGTCTACGTACCACTCATGCCCTGGCACTATGTTTAGCTGTTCAAATATGTCATTAATCTCTAAGGGGTATTGTTGTTGTCGCATATGATTGAGATAGGCCATCTCAGTTTCATCTTCATAATCACTGTCGGAGATCCAAAAGCCTTCATTGGCTCCAACAAACTGTTTGCGACATTAGAGGCTCGTCTTGCTCGAGCAAATTGATCTGGCCCCATTGGGGTTGTTCCGCTCTCTGCGGTGGGGCTTGATTGCCTTGGAGTGGCGCTTGCTCGATTGGAGCATCTAAAGGGAACATTGTCAAGAGGTTTTCTTGATAATCATCCATGGGGATCACCTATGAGTGATCGCTATTTGATTCGAAGGGGTCATACTCTGACTCATCCTCTGAGGACCCTTCTTGACATTGTCTAGACCCTCCTTGAAAATGAGCTCTCGAGCTTTCTCCTCTCTCGAGTGAAGGGAAGGGATTGCGAGGGTCAACAAGGTTGATTGCCGTTAATGGGAGATAATCCCTCAATGTATATGTCATGTTAGGGTTGGCATATGGATCTGATGCCAATCCCCCCTTGTTGCCTATCCCTAGGCCTTGCATGTTCTCCACCAAGATGTCCAAGGGTAGGGGGTGGTTGAACCCTACTCCTGACTTGTCATATGGCATTTGGTATCTTGGTTGGCAAAGAACATGTACCCCTTGCTCATATCTGCCTAACCCATATCCATGCCAATTGCATTGGCCAAGGTATCTCAAAGCAAAGTCTGGGTTAGACAAATAGTTGACATTTTCAGCAAAAGGCTCTTCATCTTCATCCTCTTGCGTGCATGGTGCAATGCCATGATCAAGGCCCCCATACACAAAGTTTGTCTGGTTTGGCGGGTAGCCTAGGGGAACAATAGTGCCGATGGGGAGGCGAGGTCTCCCCATGTCCTGCATGGACTCCAGTGTGGGTGTTGCTACAATATTCCACACCAGATACTCCCCCAGGCCCGTATTGGCCATCTCAATGGTGATTGTTGGTGGTTGAGGGGGAGGGAATGGAAGTTCTCCCTGAGTCCACTCCATGTCGGGTGAACTAGGAGTCTCAAATTCCATTCGGCTAGGCATCTCCTCAGTAGAGATAGTTGATACTGATGGCGGTGTCTCTTCCGAGAGGTTGCACCTCTTCCAGAGGTTTCTTCCCTTTGTCCTTCTGTTTGGCCCCCATAGGTGGCATCATTGGTGGAGGACCAGACGATGAAGATGGACCCGACTGGGGTTTTGAAGAACTTGCTAATGGGGATGCCTATGGAATCGGACCCTATTTAGATGGATTCAATTGGAAATCCAAATGCATTGATGGAAGGGTCGATTGTGGCATCAGCTGCACCGCATTACAATACTTGAAGGGTTCTAAGTCCATCGGGACTACATGCACCTCCCCTTCAAATGTATACTTTAAGCATTGGTGAGCTATCGAAGGGACACACTTCATGTCCCTGATCCATGGCCGACCCAGCAAGATGTTGTAGGCCATCTCACCTTCCAAGATGTGGCACAATGTAGGTATAGTCTTTTGTCCCACTTGGATGGGTAGGACTATTGTGCCAACTGTCGAGCATATTGCATCATTGAATGCTCGTAGTGTGTAGGTGGAAGTCGTGATGTGAGATGCTGGCAACTTCAGATGTTTTAAGGCCGCGGTTGTGATGATATTACTGGACGAGCCAGTGTCTACCAACACCCTCTTATATGGGATCCCGTTGACCCGCATGATAACGTGCAAGGGTGGATCCGCCATGTCATCAGCCACTGATTTCACTTCATCTTCTCGAAATGTGATGACTGGCTCAGTGCATCATTTGACATGTCCCACGAAGTTGTTGAAAGAATTTGTTTCATGGGGCTGCAACTCGATGGCTTTCAATATCTCCATTAGAGCCTCCCGATGGGGCGTTGATTGTTGTATGAGCTCGTATATGGAGAGCCTAGCCGAGGTGGTCCTCAAACTCTGAGTGAGTTTGGTCCGAAGTGTGGCCACTGGTCTAGGCGGAGGAGGTTGTGCAAGGTGCTGTTGCGGTTGTGACGTTGTTGGCACCTCTCCTATAGTTGTCACGAGGGCATTTGTGCTCGGGTACCTCCTGTTTCGAGTCACTATACTGATCATCCCTACATACCCCTGCATGGGGCAGTTCTATGTGACCTCATTAACTTGTAGGGTCTTTTCCTATAGAGCATGAGCAGGCAAGGGGTCTTTAAAGACCTCCATTTGTTGATTGCTTGGTGCCACGAGATTATCCACCGCTAGTGTCTTGTTATCAATTAAGTCTTGCACCAAGCCCTTAAACTTCCAGTAGGCATTTAGGTCATGTCCCTGCCATCTATGGAACCTACAGTACAAGTCCTCCCTGTACCCCTTAGGCTTGGGAGCATTGGGGTCTATGGTTTGAATCTCTGGCAGGTTGATCAAATTTGCCACTAACAAGCGGTCAAACAGGGAGTCCCTGGACTCTATGTAGGGTGTGTATTGTCGCCTAGGGCGACGCTGCTGACTCTGTTCTTGCCTCTAATTTTCTCTATCATAGTTGTTAGGAGGCACCACCTGATAGTTAGCATTTTGGGGCTGTGTTGCTTGTGCAGGCTTAGGGACATTGATAGCAACTTGATTGACCGTAGTGGGTTTTTGTTGCATGGTCCCTATTTTAGTGTTCTTAGTCCACTCTTTTTTCTTAGGTTTGGCTATCTCGCCATCCTGTATCTTGATCTCTTCAATGATCCTGGCTTGTGCCAGAGCTTCTTCTAAGGTGGCATATTGCTGTAGCTGCAATAGCATAGAGATCGATCTCAAACAGCTCTTTGAGAACATTTGAGTGAGGTCGGACATAGGAGGGAGGTAGGGCAGCTTTGAAAGCAAAGTCCTCCATCGATTCCCATAGGCCGCCATGGTTTCTTCCTCATACTGCCTGAGGCTGGCTAAGTCACTTAGTGATGCCTTCTTCTTGGTGTTGAAGGTGAAGCGTTCGAGGAACGCATCCACTAACTGATCTAAGTTGTTAATGTTGTGCTTTGGTAATTGAGTAAACCAATCCGAGGCAGGGCCTACGAATGTGGTTATAAATGTTCTTAATAACAAAGCATCATTGTCCTGAATGCCGAAGCATTGGCTCAAGAATCTCATCACATGCTCCTGAGCATCTTCCTCACCTCTAAAGGTTGCCAACTGAGGCAGCTTAAAGTGTTCAGGGTAAGGGGGTGCTGGCACTGACGGATGCACAGGATGACTACGGAGCTGGCATAAAGTGGGCTTTTGGGGCCCAAAAGTTTTGGTTTCCATAGACTCCAGACGCTCTAGCAACGCTTTATATGCATCTGAAGATTTAATCTCTTCCTCTTTAGTTTGCTCCCATTGTGGGTTGTGGGAGACTTGAGGCCTATAGAGGGGTGGCCGGATAGCAACCCCTCCACCTTGGTAGGGCATTTTAGCCCGCTCTTCTTCTTGCTCATACTCCTCGTAAGCTTCCTGAGGAGTCTCTGGATGAGACCTATGACCCTGGGTGGGTCCCCATGGAGGGTACCCATCATTGTTCCGGGGAGTGGCCTCCCGCTCAGGTCTAGGAGGTCTCGGAGGTAGCACTTGGTAAGGTCACGGAGACCTATCTCGCACCAAGGGGTTACGCCTCTCATACGGTTCCGCTCTTTGGGTGTGAGGGGTTGGAACCCTCTCAGGCATCGGGTTATGGAGCAGCTCATCTGTTTGGCACCGAATGCGCTCTTTGCTAAGGCGATATAGATGCTCTAGCTATTGTTGGTCTTGCTCAAGCCGCATGATCTACGCTTGGCGGGTGGCATGTCTAGCGACTCATTTTGCCTAGGAGGCGATGCCTTACTTACCTCGGTCGTGATGATCCGAGATCTCAATAGGTCACTTCCCTATGTCGAGGTTGGTGGCATTTACCCGAGGCTCTGGCCTCAGTAGGTGATCATGGTATATAGAGGGTGTGGAAGCGCATGGCTCCCATACTGTATATTGCTCTTGAGGAATGTAATGGTCTTCCTCATGCTCCCTTTCGTATGTGTGAAAGGGGCGGGCAGAGTTGGCTCGCCCTGTTTGGAGAGCCTTGCGCTCTGGGTTTTGTCTATTGGTTCTAACAGTGATGGGGGGTAAAGGAGGGATGCCATAATCATGTGGCCTCTCCTCATGGACCCTATGCTGCTCTAGCACTTCATCGCATGGTGGCCACTCATATCGAGCTTCTAAGGGAGCCTTCTTATCTATGTTGAGTGCCACGTGTAAGGACTCCTCCTAAAAGGGGCTATGATGAACGGGCGTGTCCCTCAAAGGGGTGCCTCTATAGTCCCATTCTGAAATGGAACGATGTGGACTCTCTTGTGGGTCAGGCCGCCAAGGCGGTATGACCAAGTCCTTGGGGCTATAGCGGAGGTGACTTGTGCCCCCTTGTACACTCTTCGTAGCTTTCGCCCTTGATTGGGCTTGGCTATGGGTGTACACCATGGTGGTGTTTTTCTACAAGCTATGTAGGTTTTTATCTCTTTTTATGATTTTTATGCTACACTAAACAGAAAAGAGCACACACACACAAAGCAATGATTATCTCATTTAAAGATTAAAAGTGTGTCCTAGACCTGGTTTAGTGTGTTTTGGTTTTTGTTTTTTTTGTTTTTGAAGGTTTTTGTAAAGAACATTTAAATGCAATATGATGGCTCTTATGACTCCCAAAAATGGTCACCCCTTCGATATACCATTGCGTGATATACCAACCTCTCTATATACCCGCCCTTACGTGAGGGAAACTATAGGTACGTGAGAGCAGATGGTACGTGGAACGTAGGTGGTACGAAAGGGGAATCACCCTATTTATGACACCTACCATAGAAGACTTATCCTCATGTGTTGGGAATCACCCCAGCTACACTCGGTCAGCTTTCGTCAGGATTTACGTCTAGCAATAGTAGCGATCGAGGTAATGGATGCAAAAATTCAAGCCAAGGTGGTGATGAAATCCACCGTTGGTCTTGATCAAGGGTTGGGGTTTTACGACCAGCTCCTTGGTGTTTAATTTGCCACGTGATGTGTGGGGTTCTTTTTATTTTGCAAAAAGGAAACAAGAAAGAAGTAAAAGAAAACTTTCCCTAAGCAAGCAAGTAACCCAAAAATAGAAAAATTGAAGACAAAAAATGATAGGAAAAGTTTAGAATCCCTACCTCTTCTCTGCCCAAATCTGCTGGCTCTGAGTTTCTGCCCTGAAACTGCATAGAGAGTGATTCATCCCTGGATGGGATGAATAATAGAACTGAATTCATCATAGGGTGGGGCGCATTCCCATTCATCCCTGGGTAAGATGAATTCCAGCTCTGTATTCGCCACATACTGGAACGAACAACAGTCCCATGTTAAAAAAAAATGATACCTGCAAGCAAAAAGCAAGTTTTGATCAGATTTTTGATCTAAAAAAATAGAGGATAGAGTCCCACCGTGATCGCCACTGAAAGCATGAGGATACAGAAAAAAAAAAGGAAAAGCTCCAAGTACGATGCAAAATGGAACTAAACTTAACGCTAAGTCCTACGAATTGAAAATGCATGAAATAGGAAAAGCATAAACGAATTGAAACTCAAATGAAAAGCTAATGCGGAAAATAACCCTTTATTTTATTGATATGTTTCAGAATTTGGTTACAATTTGCCTCCTCCATTTTTAGGGGTGAGGAGCGTTAAATTTGTTTCTTTGTTACATCCATGGATAGCCATCCTTCTTCCGCGTGCCCACATGTAAAGTGGGCGGACCAAACATCGCCACCGCTTGTGTTGATGAGTCTTGAATCCCTTGTTACTCCTCTAATGTCTAGATCCTATGTTCAAAGAAACAAGAAACAGTCAGTAGCACTTGCGGATGAGATGAAACATGCAATCCCCAAGCCTACGATTAGTGCATGCAAAGAATAAATAAAATGATAACTAACATATATCCAAATGATCTAAAAATTTGATAAGGGCATCAAGACCTCACAAAGAAAACATTGCAAATGGAACAGTCAAGAAATTCCTCACATATTTGAATTCGCTCTGGGGCGGGACGAATAGACCTGCAACAAAATGCCAGATAGCACCGCTCAAAATGTCACATCTAGACAGCTCCAAATCTCCTACAAAAGTGGGGGTTAGCTAATTGGGGGTATTTTGGGATGACCCAGATGGTCAGATTTCCCCAATTTGGCCTCTAACACCCAGATTTTGATGATGCCCTCTGCAAGTTAGTAAAGACGAAAAAATGATGAAACATGATAAGATTTGCTCAAAATGTTATGAAATTGAAATTGCAAACTATCTAAGTAGCATAAGATGAAATGCAAAAGAAAATGATAGAAGGAAAATCTGCCATAGATTCCTAATCATTCCTAAAGGGGACGATTAGATCTACAGTAGTGCGGGGGGGCACCCGGGGCAGGCCGCCCGTCGTTTGGGGCCTGATTTTGGCACCAATCCACTTGGGATGGGTCCAAAATCTCTTGTAAAGTGTTGTCGGAAAATTGGGTGGTATGTTGTGGCAAAATGTCAGGTTTTGGGCTCAAGATTTGACCTTCCAATGGTCACCCAATGACCTCCTCTCTAAAAGAGATCACGGATGTGAAAGGCACAAATCAAACAAGGGCGTATGGGGAAGTAAAATGGTAGCACTTCGTTGCTCAAAAATGCTCCTTCTCTCTATATTTTGGGGTGAGGAAACTCACCAATTTATAGACCTGGAGGTCTCTTGAATTGGGCATGCAGAGGCGCCACTTGGCAATCATGCCTTCCCAGGGGGAGGGAGATTCCTCCCTGATTAGGGACTTCATGACTGCCCTTGCAACTGCCTCTAACACTCAAAAATGCTCACCCACACTCCCATGCGATGAAGGAAGCGTTAAGTGGTGGATCTGAGCTGCCATTTGTCAAGATTTGACTTTTTGCCCGTCAAACCTGCTATTCGCCCCACCCTGGAGCGAATACTGCTATTCGTCCCTGGGTAGGGCGAATCCCAGTTTGAAATCGTCCCTGGGTGAAACGAGTATTGAGAAAAGTGCCTGAAGGTGCCAAATTGACTCTTGACCTTCCAAAACTGTTGTGAGAGTGGTTAGGACCACTGTTTGACCTCTGGGGGCTGCCCTTGGGGTTGTGTGTGTCAATGCGATCAGTGTTTGCAGTCACATAATCGGATTGGTGTTGTTTTGGTGTCTACATAATGTAAGACATAATAGCATAAATTTGTTTACAATATGTACAAAGAAGCTAATAGGAAGGGGTTCTTAGGGGTATTGAAAAATAAAAGCTTGAGCAAGTTGATTTTGAAAGGTTCAAATAGATATAAAGCATCCATGTAGTGTCCCATGACTCTACTTAATATTTCATATAAATTAATTGCTAAATCACTAGTTATAAAGATTAATCTTATAACACAATAGATTGTATAAGCTAGGAAACAAACTTTAGGTTTATCCTTGACAATTTGGTCCTTTCTTGGGAAGCATTCCAATGGGTCAATTAATCAAGACAAGATGTACCATTTATTAAACTTGATTTTGACAAGACATATATTAAAATTATATGGTCATTTATTATTTTAATGATCAATTAGTTAGGATTGATCTTAGTTTCACTCATAAAGTTGTCATTATTTTCAAGGAAACATATGCTAGAGTTATAGTAAACAAATCACTTTCCTAGTGCATCCTTCTTTAAATATCAATCCAACATTAATTTCCTTTAGCTTATTTCTTACATATTATTATAGCACATGCATTTGGATATTTATTTAAATATGCCACCCAATTGGAGCTCGTCAAGTGATTCTATCTCCCCAAATAAGAGTAAGTGATTAATTCTCATTTTTCTAATGATAGTACATTTTCCTTATAAAATAATGAAGAAGAGCTTGAGAATACTTTAGAAATCCTTCCAGTTTTTAATGTTATTTATGAGCTAAATTATCCATATCTAAATAGAATTAATTCTTATTGATAACTCAGATAGTCTCCCTTAATACCACTCGATTGAAAACAAGTCAGCATGGTGAATTTATTCGTTACCTTGTGATTCCTTTTAGATTTAATGTAAAAACAACAAAACTCTATAACTAGTTTAAGGTACATTTTTTAAAGAAATTAGATAACTAGTTAACAAGGTGTTTGTTCTAGTTTTCTAAGTTATTAATACCTTCTACTCATATTGTTGGGTTCCTTATAAATCCTAGTATACTCAATTAACTAGGGTAGTGCAAATGTTTCTTTGGAAGAAATAAAACCTTGGATCATAGGGTAAAGTTTAAAATCATGGGATAAATACACTGAGTCAAAATAAAAAATTGGCTTGGATTAATTCCTTCATTGCATCGGGTTATTTACTTGATGTTCAAATATCTAGCTAAAGCACTCATAGGGAATGGACCTTAGAAGCAACTAACTAACTACATAATTAATACTAGCCAACCTAATAGCTTTGGGAAACTAGTGTCATTATATGATAAGATATTGAATGTGGAGCTCTTCATAATTAAGGCAAAACTTCCTACCATGAATATTTGAAAGACAAAGTAAATATTGATTGTATTGTTAAATTAGGATGAATCTACTTTATGGCAAGGTCTTAGTTTCAAAGCTTCTTTAATTTGTTAAAATTGTCTTGTAAGGTATAATGACCAACCTCTTTGCCTTGAAATTTTTGTAAAAGTGAATATTAACTTAAGAAATAAATTAGGCACTTTGTGGATCTTTCAAACATAAACCATTAATATTGAAAATTCTTGAATGAGATCATAAGTCATATTTTCTTCCTACACCCTATATGAACATTATATTATCTATTAAAAATTTGTTAGATTAAGAGTTATTTGTCAATAAATCAAACAATTTACTCTATACATTCTTTAAATATTGGAGGTGACCTGATGGTAAGAGGATTAACCAACTTTCATCTAGATCATTGTATAAGTAGTTGGTTCTTTGCTCTAAACATTATTTAAATATTGGAGGTGGCTTGATGGTAAGAGGATTAACTCACTTTCATCTAGGTCATTGTATAAGCAGTTGGTTCTCCATATCCCTTTCAGTGATAAGGTTGAATTAATGATGGAAAATTTGAATAGGAAAATATAATTTATGGAGGCAAAGTTATCAACTTTCGAAGTAAGGTACTTTTATTGGTCACACTTCTAGTTTGGAGGGTGCTCCATTATAAGCTACCATTGAGAGTTTAATTTTCTAAGAACTTAGACATTTTCAATTACTATGTGCTAGTTGAAACTAACCAAAAATTGTCAAGCATATTTTTTGGTGTTTTAGAGTAGCTAATTAGGTCTAGCAAAATATTGAGGAGTATCCTAACATTTTTTAATAAGTTGAAATGACAATTGACACTCAAACAACAAATATTATATGAATTTATCTAAAGTTATTTGTGGTTTGTTCATTGTAATAATAACTTCAATAATATTAAGATTTCCTTGATAATTAGAATTGTTTGAATTTTTTCTAATTGTTCTTTATAAGTGAGTGCCAATGATTTTAAAGAAAATTCTAAGAGGAACGAAGAAAATAGGTGCAATATCCTAATTCATTTATTGTTAGCAATATATGAGTTATACATGTTGGATGACAAGTGGGATAAATTGAAGGAATCTATTATAACCAGGTTGGACTACAATTATGTGCAACTATTAGATAAAATTAAATAATAGTTGTTAAAACTCATGGAGAAGTTGGCACTCCTCAATGATTAGTACCATTATTTATAAAAAATATATATATATCATGGACTGATTAGTTTTATTTAGTTTTGATTTGATTCGACGCTAAAATTGTCAAAGTTTTGATATGGTAAAAATAATTTTTATTGCATAAACAATAAGGCTTGATGTAATACTTTAACTTTATCTTTACACTGTATTTTTTTAATATTAAAAAATAATTGACATCCATGAAATAACAACTTGTTATATGTGGAACATGGATAGTTTCTAATGCTTCCTATCATATATAGAAATACCATGGCTACTCTTAGTATTATTGGTGTTGCTTCTAAAAATACAAAAATTAAAGGTAAAATGGAATTTTGGCACCAAAAATATAGGGCATCCCATAATCAATTGTGTTCCCATTATTTATTTTACTTAGTGTAGTATTTTTTTCTAATAAACACTAATGGAAGTACAATAAACTCAACAAAGAGTGATAAAGTAGTAAGGTGGATTAGAGTGTACTCCATATGTTGAAAATCACCTCTAGCATTTAAAATGAAACTCTTGTTAACATTTAATTTATTAATAAACTAAAAGAAAGATAAAATTTGACAACAAGAATGAGCTTCCTATTACATTAATTATTTTAGGGGTAGATAACTTTTAAAGGAAAATGTGAATATTGAAGTAAGAACCAAAATCATGTAAGGGTATTACCCTTAGTTACAAAATATGGTAAAATTATCATAATTTATTATTTTAAAATTTTTATATTTAAGGATGTATACAAATTAAATCCTAAATGACAAAATAAATTACCAAAGTACAAATAAATGAAACACATACTTAGCAGTGATAGGCCCTAGAAATATGGTGCATTCATCTACCTTCTATCATAAGGAGTGCATATTACAAAGTAGACAGAGCAAAGATAATATAGAAATAAACAAGGGGTGGAATATACTAAATACCAATAGCACTTCCAAATGGAATCTCAGCCTATTATGAGGGAGAAAAACAATGAGAGATAATACTGGCCAAATAAGAACAATTTTTATAGATAACTTCAATGAGATTACCAATATTGTGGTAAAATCTATGGCATTGCTTGTTAGAGTTAAGTTGGCAAGGAAAATTGGCATAAACAAGTTAGAAGTGGAGTGTAATTCATAGGTTCTAGTGAATTGTCTTAATAACAAAAATAAATCTAGATAGTAGGTGGTGTATTTGATAGAAGAGATTTTGGCTCTACTAAGTGGGTTCAAGAATACCAGGATTCAATATACATTTTGTGAAGAGAATGTTCTAACATAATACTAGCAAAAAAGGATTTTAAAAATAGGAGAGCTAGATTTGGAGGGAGGGTGAAGAGATTCCTTCTTCAACATGTTCAATTGGGAGTTATAGTAGGTAAAATTAGTAGAGCCAAAAAACAACAGAGTTTAGGATTAATGATTTGAAGAAAATATTGGCTTCTTGAAGCCTTTTTTTTCTATGATACAAGTAAAATAGTTAGGGTTTATTTTTTTGTGTCTTATAGGGGTTAAGAAGGTACCCAATGTGGGAGATTTTATAATTAGTTTGAGGATCTAGTCAATACCTCATTTACCATTATATATATATATAGATATGTATTAATTACTAAGGATAAAAAGAGTACAAACAATCAAGCTAGTATAGACTTATATTATAAACTAGCCAATATACAAAATAATTTTTTTGCTTAACAACTCATACAACACCACAAAGTTACTCATGCTCAAGGTTAGGAAACTAACAAAATCTCCATAAAGCCCATTTATTTCTCCAAGTTGGGTCTTAATTATAGCCAATAGAAAATTATAATTATCATTAAACTTGTTATTAACTATTGCACCAAAAGTCACAATAATATCAAGTTGGATCCTTATCTACTCACTTAGGATAATGAAGATAGTTTCATATCTCTCATTCAAGATAGCAAGGAAAGTTTCATATCTCTCATTCATATCCTAACACCATTTATTCTATTGTTATTTTGTTCCTTTAATTTATAAAATTATCAACCAATATAGTAGCAACATTAAACCTCAACAAACAAAAACCCCTCCCAAAAAAGTAAAATTATCACAACCCAACAACAAGAAACTTATGTTGAAACAAACTATATAAAACCTCTTATCCAATCATTTCCAAACTAGGTAAAGTAACCACAATAAGAATCCAATAAACACAATAAGTTAAAACCGTTCATCCAACAAACAATAATCACATTTATCTAAAATCAAGGACCTTAATAACCCCATTTCTCTACCCACTCAACTACAAGCTAGTCCTACTTGGCTAAAAGAAACAAAAAATGACAAAATACAAACAAACTACTAACTTACTTCTAAATCATCCAACCCCAATCCCTATTCAAAAGTTAGTAGAATCTTGTTAAAATCATCAGTTCCATGACTTACAAAATGCACAGGATATCAATAATATTAGCCCCCTTTCTCCTTTCATTATCCTTTATTTGTCCCTTTGTCGAAGACAAACTAAGATGAGAATGAAACACAATCTACCCTATCCAAAGACATGATTAAAAAAGACATAGATCACTCATCTTTGTCATGCACCTCAAATAAACAAGCCTTCTCCTACTTTCTTCTAATACACAATGACAACTATTCTTGAACCTCATTCTCAGACATAAAGGAAGTCGACATAGTCTTATTAAAATATACTCCACCTTGAGGTGAATTCACTTCCATCATCTAACCTCACATATTAGTGTATTATTAACCAATGTGTTCAATTTTTTAGAAACTAAAGCAAGAATTATGCAATTTGAAGTAAATAATGTTTTGCTCACACGAAAAGTTAGACCCTTGTAACAAAATGCTTTTAGGTAGATCTTTTTCTATATTCAATTCAACGCGTACTTGAGAATGAATATAATGATTGGAATACTTCTCATTCCCATTAAAATATCACAACATCTTTCTAGGATGACCAACAATAATAGGTAAACAAGGACGAAAAGCTAAATTTAGGTAAGAAAATTTAACCCACAATAAAAAATTCTTCCTAGAAGGGCATTATGGATGAAATTCAAATGACTATGCTTGTAAAAACAACAATATCCACAAATAGACCACAATTTGTACTACAACATAGTCATCACCCATATTTCTAACTCAAATTGACAAGACCAACACCTTTTGCTTGGTCCTGTAATTTTTTTTTGAATTTACATGGTGGAATCAGTAGCCACCACGAATCTAGCTAGGTTTTCTAGCTTTTATGGCCACCACAACATTCTGCACTATTCACATTGAAAGCCACCACACAGTTCGTCATGTCATCCACCCCTATAACCACCATGTCACAATAATTTTAAACCTTTTACGCGATTGAAAGCACCACAAAAGGGAAAAGTGATCAGTTTAGTGAGGCCTAAGATTTGAACCTTGGACCTCCACATCCTCTATAGGGTTTGGTTGAACCAATTGGTATTGGTCCTATAATTTTAACCACCTTCTAAAATAAACTTCTCTAATTAACCCTAACCCAATCATCAAAATCCATAGTTGAAGTAACCCCTGCAAAAAATGATATGATTATCAATTTTTTAACATTCAAAAATCACATATTACACATAATAAGGTAGCATAAGAGAAATTTCATTAAAAAAAGCTTTAATTAATTATGAATAAAATTAAAAAGAGGACCTTTCAATTTAATAGAAGGATAATGGAGATATTATAAAATATATATATATTATAAATATTAAATTATAATATGTGAAAGCACGAGGATACGGAAGCAAAACGACGTACCGGGTGCGATGCAAACAAAAGCAAAATGTAACGCTAAGTCCTACGAACCAAAATGCATGAAAAGGGGAAAAAAGCGAAATGAAACGATATGTAAAGAAAATGTAAAGTGCAGCCCTTTATTTTATTAATTTTCTCGAGATCAGGTTACAATACCTCTCCTCCCTATTCAGGGGCTAGGAGCGTTAAATATAGTTTTGTCACACCACGGATGGTACGCTTTCTTTCGCGTGCCCACATGTGAAATGGGCGGGCCAAACATCGCCGCCACTTGTGTGAATGCATTTGTGCTTTCTTGCTGCCCCTCTGGTGTCGATATCCTATGTTCAAAAAAACAACAAACGATTAAAAGCACTTGCGGATGGAGGGAAACATGCGATCCCCAAGGCCTCCGGTTAATGCATGCATAAAATAATTAAAACTATAATCAAAACATATCATAATGAGCTGAAATTTGGACAAAGGCATGAAAAAATTACCAAGAATATACTACAAAAGGAACAGTAGAGAAATTTGCCACATATTTCTAATCACTCTGGGGTGGGACGATTAGGACTTTCACAAGACGTCATAAAGTGACCTCCTAAATGTCCCATCCAAGGGCCTCCAAAATACCTGCAAAGTTGGGGTTAGGCAAAACGGGGCATTTTGAGAGGACCCAAAAGTTTTAATTTCACAAATTCTGCCTTGATCGCCCTATATCCGATGATGCTCCTTGTATGTTAATGGAAATGAAAAACACTGAAAACACAGCCAATATTCATTAGAATGACATGAAATTTGAATGGTAGCCTATATGAATGATCTAAAATGAAATGCAAATGAAACAGTAAAGAAATCTACTATAGATTTCTAATCACTCCAGGGTGGGGCGATTAGGACTACAGCAGTGCAGGGGGCGCCCAGGGGCAGGACGCCCGTCGTTTGGAGCTTGGTTTCATAACCAATCCACTTGGGATGGGTCCAAAATCTCATAGGGGGTTGTGTCAGAAAATTGGGTAGGGTATTGTGGCCAAATGTTTAGGTTTTGGGTCCAGATTTTGCTTCCAATGATCACCCAATAACCTCCCTTCCAAAAGAGAGATGAAGGATGTAAGAAGCACAAGCGATGGGTGAGGATGTAATTCAATAGCACTCCGTTGCTCCAAATGCTCCTGCTCTATCATCTTTTGGGGTGAGAAGACTCACCATTTTATAGACTTGGGGGTCTCTTGTGAATGAGCATGCAGAGGCGCCACTTGGCCATCATGCCTTGCCAAGGGAGAGAAAATTCCTCCCTGATTAAGGGCTCCATGACTACCTCTATGACTACCTCTTTGAGCTCAAAAATGCTCACTCGCACTCCCATGCATTGAGAGTGGAGTTGAGTGGAGGATCTGAGCTGCCATTTGTCATAGTTTGACCTTTTGCCCATCAAACCTGCTATTCGCCCCACCCTGGAGCGAATGCTGCTAATCGTATTGGGATGGGACGAATACCAATTTGTAATCATCCCAGGGTGGAACGAGTAGGGAGCAGAGTGCCTGAAAGGTGCCAAATTGACCTCTGACCTACCAAAACTACTGTGGGATTGGTTAGGACCACTTTTTAACCACTAGAGGCTACCGTAGGGGCTATGTATATCAATTTGATCTATGCTTGTCATCACATAATTGGATTGGTGTTGTTTTGGTGTCTACAAATGCCCCTTTTTGGGATGCATTGTGCGTGGTGCAGTGCTGAGCAAAAATAGATAACCAAAGCACTAATGATTAGGGTTTCTCTGTAACCTAACCAAATTTTGATGCCCCAAGTCTGGAAAGGGCACGCATTCTTGAATCCTTGCTTTTGACGAGCTAAGGAGCTTAATTCAAGTGTTAACATTTTTTACTGAGGTGTTACTTGATCTTGGACATTGTTCAGTCATGAATAGGAAAAGGGTGCAACCTTTTGTCTGTGGGAACCTTGAGTTCATGATTCTAAAATACCAAGTGTTTGATCAGCTTGTGATTATTACTTGTTTGCTGCCCCAAGCTGGAGCGTGATTATCTTTGTCAATGATTCTTTGAATGCATGCCATTTCCTTGATTGGGTGTGTGTTTTTTGATTGGTGACTAAGTGTGACTACCCCATCAAGCGACGAATCGATGATGGAATGACCAACATGAGAAAAGCGATGAGTCACTTGACCCAAGATGACTTTAGTAAGGATGCCTTCAGTTGTTTTTCATTGATCGCATATGCAATTTTCGAACAATTTGACCTATTTTTGGTGGGTTTTAACCCTCTTTTGTGATGTATTTTGGAGCTGAAATTGTCAAAAATCCATCCTCTCGTGGAGCGGTCTGGATATGGTAGCCTTATTAGGGAATAGGATAGTGACAATTTGTGACCCCAACATTGGTTTTTTATGCCAAGAATGTCAGGCACAAAGGCGCATTTGTTCGACAATTTTATTGCTATTTTTGGGTAGGTTTGGACCCTTTTTGTGACGCCGTTTGGGGATGAAATTATCAAAAATACGTCATCCCATGGAGCGGTCCAGCTATGGTAGCCTTATTAAGGAGTAGGATAGTGAGGATTTGTGACCCCAACGTTATTTTTGCATGCCAAGAATCGTAGGCGCAAAGGTGCCTTTGTTCGACAAGTTTGTTGGTTCAAATTTTATACACACCCAGTGAAGAATGAGCATAAAATACCGATAACACTTATACGGGATAAATCCCACTCACTTTAGGATATTTCTGGATATCCAAGGTGTGAGTTATAGAGTTGGGTCGAATGTCTATTCACTCTTTTCCACTTCTAGAATAGTTTCAAGTGGACTGTCTATTACCTTACAACGGGCTCGGGACTTCAGTTCAGTAATGTTTTTGGAGTTGGTTATCTTTGTGGATAATCAAATTTACAATCAGTTCTTTGATCTAGCTCTTTATGCTTTAGTAGATTTAAATAAAAGACAAATTTAAAGAAAGATAAAAATGGATCATTTCACGATGGAACAAAGAGAGTAGGGTAGGGCAGAAAGAGAAGTTTATCTAACTTAGCTGCAAAACCAAAACTACCAATTTTAGTTATACCGGTTAGCTTCAAAATAGAACAAAATCAAAGAGGAAAGTGTCAAGCTTTCTAAGATCACCTTCCACTAAGAGCATAAGACAAAGACAACAACAGGTCTGAAATAAAATCACAAACAGAAGGGAAGTCAATTAAAATTGGTATCTTTCACCAGCAACCTAGCTCGCATAGTGAGGACAGAGCAATTAGAACAGGCCTAAACCTTAAATCTATAATTTTCCCTAACATACAATAAAGAAAATGAAGCCTAGCAGCATATCCAATCTTGGTAACATAGATCTACAACATAAATTAAATAAACCTTAATGAAATGGAAACAAAAGAAGATGAACTTATCATAATCTGAAAGAGATTAGGCTCCTAGCCACGCTATCACAGAAAAAGAAAGTCACACCAACTCTAAGTCCAAAACAAAGCATTCAAACAAGATTTGCAGGAAATTACTCCAATAGCTTGTATTTCTAAGTTTTTGCCTCTTTTAGTTTACATTTGAAAGAAGTATTTATAGACTCAAGACAGGCCCTGATCTTTTTAAGAATATCTTCCTTTGAAACCCTAAATCTTATCCCCAAATCTTACTGCCTAGGTTTTACAATATAAGGCATTTTAATATAAAACCTAATTACTTTGAAAATCTTTGCAGGGATCTTGCAATAAATGAAGAGGACACATTCTGATATTATTTTCATCCATCTGCGACTATGAGCAAAGATCTTCATCTTTCTGGCATGTCTACCAGGAGAATTTCATTAATTCCTCGAAGAATTTTGGATGAGTCACTGATTTCTCTGACATTTTATATCTCCAGTGGGAATGATTTTATCTTCGCATAACTGCTTTTGTCTGGTTCGAATTGAAATTCTCTGCACGCCATCATTATTTTGCCCTAGATTTTGCCATCAACCGCATCCATCCGCAAATTCCGATAACTACGTGCAGACCTTTTCACCTTTCGGCCAATCGTTGACATATTTCATTAAATGAAGCAGCTATGTGCAATGGTATCTTCATCTTTCTATCTGACAGCCCTTGCTTAATCTACGTCTATCTTTGTCTTTTTTGCCATTATTTCTACTATTATGCCACTGCCAGAGCGCTTCTTGCAAAAGACAAAACAAGGATTAGAACTTTAATTAAATCAGATTAAAACCCTAATGCTCATTACCTTATTTTGCTTAGTCCCTTTCTTCCCAGCTCATAGCGTCGTGAAATCATGATAGGTCCGAAAATGGGACATGTCACGATATCGTGATGTTCCCTTTACTTTTCGCCTTCACTAAAACTTTTTCATGATTTCACGATGTTTCCTTTACTTTGTGCCTTCGCTAAAACTTTGTCACGATTTTGCGACGTTTCCTTTACTCAACGCCTTCACTAAAACTTTGTCGCGATTTTGCGACTTTTCCTTTACTCAGCGCCTTCACTAAAACTTTGTCACGATTTCGCGACTTTTCCTTTACTCTGCGACTTCACTAAAACTTTGTCACGATTTCACGACTTTTCCTTTGAGTCATGTCTTTGCTTAAGACTTGTCGCGATTTTGTGACGTTTCTAATCACTTGGCACTTTCTACCGAATGCGTCACGAAATCGCGACGTTTCTGTTGCTTGGCTCTCTTTACCAAAATGCATCGCGAAAACATGACATGTCGCGATATCACGACGTTTTTGTCACTTAGCCTTTTTCTAGCTTCTTTCTTCTGAAAATGGAACATGTCACGATATCGCGATGTTTCCTCCAACGACTTGCTTCCAATCAAATGTGTCGCAATATCGCGACGTTTTCATCAAGACTTGCCTTTAATCAAAACCTGTCGCGATATCGCGACATTTTCGTTAAGGTTGGCTTCTGATCCAAATGTTTTGCAAAATCACGACGTTTCCATCGCTCGGCTCTTTCAGTCCAAATGTGTCATGAAATCGCGATGTTTTCGTCACTTGGGTCTTTCTTCCAAATGCGTCGCGAAATCATGACGTTTTCGTCACTTGGGTATTTCTTCCAAAACACATAGCGAAATCACGACGTTTTCTTTACTTCGCTCCCATCTTGAAACTTGTTGCATGAAATCGCGACGTTTTTCCTAAGACTTGCTTCCAGCTAAATCCTATCGCGATATCACGACGTTTTTGTCACTTGACTCTTTTTGTCTAAACCATGTCATGAAATCATGACATTTTCATGACTTGGGTCTTTCTGCCAACATATGTCGTGATATCACGACATTTCCAAAAATGAAAATGTCACGAAATCATGACATTTCCAAAAATGGAAAATGTCACAAAATCTCTACGTTTCTTTTACTTAGCAAATTTTTCAGAAATTGTAGGTTGACTCCAATGAATTCATTCATCTGTATTCTGCATTTTACATGTTAGTGAAAGATCTTCTTTACTCAGAATGATTCTAAAAATGAATTCTAAATTGAAATCAAAGCCACATGCAAGCACACTTGGATACTTTGATATAAGCAAAACTTGAAGAAGAAGGAGGCGAGCAAAATTTGGACTTAAAACCTAAAAAACATCAAGAGGGTCCCTGCAGCAAAAAAATGAAAACTAAAAAATCTTCAAAGGATGGAATTTCATTTTTTTAGTGGGGTGTGTTGCTTCTCAACAAATGGCGATATCTGTGGGAAAATAGTAGCACTATTTAGAATCCAAAACTCTAGTTTAAAAATAATTTAGACTATGTACCATGCTTTGCCATAAATACTTCAAAAATGATTTAACTACTACATGATAGTTGTTAAAATTTCCCAAGGACATACTAGGTTGAATCACTTAAGAAAGATTTCTGATGTGCAATTATAAGGGTATAAAACTTTCTTCAATAATGACTAGGCCTTCGAATGTTGTACTCTGGATTGATCAAATTTTCTAGATTGTGAAATGGGAAACCGATTAGGGCTCTATTTACTAGTTTAGCCTTTTACAGCCTCGACAGAGTTACTCTTTAGGTTTTCACGACCCTGATCCACAACTATGAAGTAGTATCTACAACTCGGTAAAAGAAAACATCTTCTGAAGCCTTGGCTATCTCTTTCATTACATAACTTCTTCCTTACCCATTTTTTTTTTTGTGTGTGTGGAAAATAACAGAGTGCCAGTTTTATGTTGTCTTGCTCAACTTTCACCTTCTCTCTCTCTCTCCTTTGAAATATACCAAAATATGAAAAGCCTTGCTAAAAAAAAAAAAACAATTTTTTTTTTTTTTAATATTTCATCGATCTGTAACTGCTTCAGCCTGGGTACTAATAGCCTTTATGGATACTCAAATAATTCCACGAATCATAGTCCCCTCTTATGACCAACTTTTCTTGGATTCCCTGGGAGTTTCTCCAGCCAAAAAATATAGCAGTTTCTTTATAATTAAAATAATTGTGGCAAGCAAGACACAAAATCCAATCATCTTTCTACTATTGTTCTGAATAACAAAATAGTTCCACTGTTCAGTTTAAGTAGGCTATCTCTTAAAAAGAAAAAAATGAACATAGGATTTTGAACTCAGAATAAAAATAATTTTTAAAGGCTAATTCTTTCTTTACTGCCCAGGCAAAACTTAAAATAAATAGAATTTTAAAAGCTTAAAAGAAATTTGTACAGACCCCAAAGGATAAACAAAATAAAATAAAAACAAACTACTTCAAAGCTAAAATAAAATAAAAACAAACTACTTCAAATCTTATTTACAATACATACACATGTTACAACGTCTTTGTGATTTATTCAAACGATGTATCAGATGGGACTACTGAGAAATAATGCTTTAGGTATTGACCATTAACAGGAAGGTTCAGAAAATTACCCTCAAGGTCCTGTAGACGAAATGCATTATTACCTAGGATCTCGGCAATCTGGTATGGCTGCAACTTTGTATGTTTACCTTTCTTTTCATGGGCTTTGTCCCATAGAAGCACCAGGTCTGCGAGTCTAAAGGCCTTCACTCTAGCTCTTTTGTCAAACCAACGCTTGACTGTTTCTTGGTGCCAACTGAAATGTTCCAGGGCTTGAAGTCGTTCATCCTGCAAATTAGTTAAATCCAAAATACGAGCCTCTGCATCTGCTTGATCCTCAAAATAGTCTAAAACAAATTGATAAGTAGGCAATTTCAAAGAAATAGGAACAATGGGTTGAATACCATACAACAAAGCAAATGGGGAAGTCTTAAGAGCTACTTTATGTCTTATCCTGTCAGCCCAAAGTGCATATTTCAATAAAGTGTGCCATTGTCTAGGTTTGTCTACAGTAGACTTCTTAATGGCATTCATCAGATTCTTATTTGTGGACTCAGCTAGTCCATTACCCTGGGGATAATAGTTGGATGCAAATCTTATGACTATCCCCATATGGTATGCCCACTTTGCAAACTCTAATGATTGAAAGGCCGACCCGTTATCGCACACCAAATTCAAAGGAACTCCAAACCTGGTTATGATATTTGACTCTAGAAATTTGATCACCTCATGGGTTGTACTCCTCATGGTAGTTGTTGCTTCAACCCATCTTGTGCAATAATCGGTGGTTGTTAGAACATAATAATGCCCTGTTGATGAATTTGGGTTTATCACACCCACAAAGTCAAGTCCCCATTGCATAAAAGGTTTGTTTATTACAACAGGCTACAATGGTAGAGCTCGATTAGCCTCTTTGGATGCAAAAGTCTGACACTGATGGCAAGTTCTCACATGTTGATGTGCATCTTTAAACAATGTAGGCCAGTAATAGCCTACCCTTAATATCCTGTGTGCAGTAGCAGAACCTGAAGAATGCCCGGTCATAACTTCTCATGAAAACTAGGCATCACCTCATTGACTTCATTTTGAGAAATGCATCTTAAGAAAATGCCAGCATAATTTTCTCTATACAAGTTACTTCCTTTGAGCAAAAAATGAGCAGATTTCAAATTTAGTGCTCTTCTCTGGGTTCTATTTAGGTGAGATGGGCAAACTCCAAATCGCAACAAATGAATGATATCTTCATACCAATCATCGAATCCAAAATCCAGCTAATTAATTTCTCCTTGCATAGGTACTTCAGCAATATGTCGAGACAACCCAAGTCCTTTGATTAATTTTGCAGGCCAAATTTCTAAGTCGTATTCCTGTAGTCTTGTAACCCAATTACCTCTCAATTCACCCAATTCATCCTGGCTTAATAAGTACTTGACATCTGGATCAGGAACTATAGCATGGACTTTGATTCTTAGTATGTAGTGCCTAAATTGCTTAACTGCTCTTACTAAGGCATAGGCTTGCTTATCCAAGCGAGAGTATTTGAGCTCAACCCCCTTTAAGTTGGTACTCTTGAAGGCAATCGGATGTTCTCCTGTTTCTCTTTGTTGGGTCAAAACCGCAGCAAGTGTGTGTTTTGAAGAAAAAGAGTACAAATAAAAATTTGTACTGAAGTCTAGGCTCACCAGCACTGGAGCTTGTTGGATGGCATATTTGATCTCCTGGAACGTTGTTTTGGCTTCTATTGTCCAAAAAATCTTAGCAGTTTCCTTCAGCATGTCATTCAATGGCTTGACTATTTCTGCGAAGCCGGAGATGAACTTCCTGACAAAATTAATTTTCCCAAAAAGGATCTTAACTCTTTCTTAGAGTTGGGAAAGGGTATGCCGGATATGGATTCAACTCTGTCAGGATCCATGGAAATGCCATCTTTGGTGATCAAGTGTCCAAGGAGCTTTCCTTCCATTACACCAAAAACACACTTCTTTGGATTTAAAGAAATGCCGAACTCCCTGCATTTGTTGAACACAGACTCCAAGTGTTTTACGTGGTCAAAATGAGATTTAGAGAAAACTGTTAAGTCATCCATGTAAAAAACAATGCACTTACCCATAAGGCCTTTGAAAGCATGATCCATCGCACGTTGAAAAGTAGCTCCGGCATTAATCAATCCGAATGGCATTCTTTTGTAGGCAAAAGTTCCCCACTTGGTTGTGAAGGCAATTTTCATCCTGTCTTCCTTTTCAACTAATATCTGATTATACCCTGAGAAACCATCTAGGAAAGACATCATTTTCGAACCATTGACAATATGTAGCACCTCATCCATGGAAGGCAAGAGGATAATTATCTTTCTTAGATGCCTTGTTCAAATTTCTAAAATCCACACACAAGCGGATCTCTCCATTTTTCTTTCTGATCGGCACCAAATTGGCCACCCAAGTAGAATGCCTAACGGGAAAAATAATGGCGGCACTCAATAATTTTTCTACCTCCTTCTGGATGAGGGGATCTAGCAGAGCGTTGACATGCCTCTGTTTTTGCCGAAAAGGTTTGCAAAACTCTTTTAAAGGTATAGCATGAGTGTAAAATTTTGGATCAAAAACCTTTAAGTCTTTGTAAGACCAGGCCATAACATCCTTGGACCTGTGAAGAAAATCAATCATATTTCTTTTTATTTTTGGGTCACAAGTTTTAGCCAACTTGAGGTGCCTGGGATCTTCTTTAGTCCCCACGTTCGAGTTCTCGGTCTCACCGTTTGTTACACCCATAGAATCCCTAGAACTCACCTTTTGCTTGATTTGGTCAACATCAAAGAGCCGCTCCAGTTCCACCATCCCTTTTGGAATTTTGTTATCTTTCAACCTTATTATTCCCCTTTCATCGTCTAACTACTCCAGCAGAGTATCCCTTTGTCCATCATCGATTATAGCATTTTCAAATGCTTTGGTACTTTGTAAAAAATTTATAATCTACTGGTCATCAGAGAAAACCTAAAAATTATCCACATTATTTGGGACCGAAGGACAAGGGACTAACTCGATCGAAAACTTGTTCCATTTGAATTCTTCCAGTGGTTTCAGACTTGCGGATGATGAAGCCAAGACATTTGCACATGAATTTTTCTCTCTAGGTATGTGCGTTAAATTAAAAGCATCAAAATATTCCATGAGATCCCATGCTCGATGTTTGTATCCTTTTAAATAAGATGCTTTGCACTAGAATTTACCTTTAACTTGATTAGCCACCAACTCTGAATCTGTAAAAACTTGGATATTTCTTACACCTCTATCCAAAGCAAATTTCAATCCTAGCACCAGTGCTTCGTATTCTGCTAAATTATTTGTGCAAGGGAACTGTAGGCGATAAGACATAAAATATGTCTGACTTTCAGGCCCTTTAAGGACTGCCCCCGTACCAGAACCCTATTTAGATTTAGCCCCATCCACATGAAGCGTCCAAACTTCATTACTATGAACAGGATGAGCTTTACTAAACTTCTCATTTTGTCCTATTGTTAAATTATAAACTCCAATATCTACATCAACAATATTTACAATCTCATTTTCTGCATTATATTCAGTGATCGTATGTTTGTACCTGGGTTCTCTTTCAACCCTTAATTGGTTCGCAACTCCTTTCCATGGCAACCACATGTGTGAAAAATTAGTTGCCAAGTATCCATTCAAATATTTCGACCAATCCCTGCTCAGAAGCATCCCGTATCCCATAGGAATATCCACCACCTGAATTTCAATTCTGTGTTGTGCCCTTGGCTCATATGCTAACTGGATATGAATATTTTGAAGTTCACCTACTACTTTAACCTCTGATTTGTCCAATTGGAAAACTCTTCTTTCAGACTTCATTGGAGTTAAGCCCAACTGTTGACAAATGGCCAAAGGCATAACATTAGCTGAAGCACCCGAATCTACCAGACAGTTGTGTAAGTTTTTCCCAAAAATATGAACAGTCAGTAGAAAAGGCAGAACTTCAGCCTTCTCTTTATACATGGCTACATTTGCATTTGCCATCTTCTTTCCCCTGTCCAAATATTTGGTAGTAGGCCCAGAGTATGTTTTAATCAAGTTATCCCTATGTTTTGAAATTTGGGCCAACTCATGAAGAGTGATGTTGGCTTTGATCTTCTTCATGTCCTCCACTATATTATATCCCTTATTGAGTGGAGGGACAAAAGCATCTGGTCTTCTCGAATTTCCTCCCTTGGGTGGAGATGGGTTATTGCTTGAATATGGATCTGGAGGAACATTTTACGAGTTGTCCGAAGGGGTATATGTAGTTTTGGGCTCCAGATTTCTGTTCCTAAGGTTGTAGTTGTCCCTCCTGTATTGTTGAAAAGCCTGCACCTCATCCATAGGCATTTCAACTACATTCTCAGACTCACCTAGGAAAGTGAAAGAATCTAAGACCATAGCTGCACTGTGGCTGGATGAACTTGGGTCTTCCGCATTTCTTTGATGTTCAAGAGAAATCAACTCCCCAGATAAAGCTTCAAAGGCGTTACATAATTCCAAACAATCCAACTCCCCGTGCTGAGAAGTAGCATGTATCCTACACCAGTAAGGCAAAGCCAAATCACAAATATTT
The DNA here is from genome assembly GCA_028583015.1 of Wollemia nobilis. NCBI lineage: Eukaryota > Viridiplantae > Streptophyta > Pinopsida > Araucariales > Araucariaceae > Wollemia > Wollemia nobilis. The sequence goes on from JAQPPZ010004028.1 coordinate 46,403, forward strand.
ACATCATGACCTTTACCTTTATAATCCTTATTGGGTTCGTATGGGGGCCGAGTGAATCTGTTCTGCTGATAAGAATATCTTTTTGAGTTCTCCCCAGTAGAAACCTGCATTTTAAAACTTAAAAAGTCATTGGCCAACTTTTGAACTATTTTTGACACTTCCTCAACTCTTGTGTTATCAGCTTCTTTACCTGGATTCTGTACATTTTCAGCAGGTGTTACAGCCAATGGATTTCCTGATGGTGGAGTTTGACATACTGGAAACATCATCTGATGCGGTATGGGATTGAAAACAGGGGTACCTTGTGTGACCAAAGGAATTTGATGAGCATTTAAAGGTTGGGGTCCCAACTGTCTTTCTAGAACCAGAGCTTCTTTGTAAGCCTCTGTTAGATTGGTAATAGAGGCATCTCTTTTCAATAAAACAGAAGTCATTGGATCTAGAGAATTCCTAAAAATTTCTAATGCCAGGTCTGCATTTGGCACATAATAACCAGTCAGTCTACCATAAGCCTTCTGAAATTTGACATTGTATGATCTGATAGATTCATTTATTTCTCTTTTAATATCAAAAAATTGTTGATATAATACACTGAGATCTATTACTTCACCAAACTACGATACAAAAACCTTTTCCAAGTCATTCCAACTAGTAATAGAATCATTAGTGAGATTCAAAAACCAGTCGTAAGCTCCCTCCTGGAGAGTGAACGGGAACAATCTGCAAGCCACATCTTCATGTCGTACATTTAACAATTTTAGAGTATTCTTGAATGCTATTAGGTTTTCCTCTATTGTCCTAGTTCCATCATGCTTGTATCTGGGAAGATATCTCTCAGGATTTCTGGGCAAGTCATGGGCTGCACCTCAGATATTTAAGGCAGTGGAACCTAACTAGTTTTCCATTATTACTTGATTGACAATGATATTTTTAGTTGCAATTGGAGTAACTACAAGTGGTGATAAAACTATTTCAGACAAGGACTTGGCCCTTCTGAGGCTGCTTCTTCTAAGAGTTTCTAACTCAGGCACAAGGAGCTTTCCAACTTTGGAGTGGGACCTTGTTACTCTATAATTAGAATCCAGCTTTTCACTAGCACTTACAACCTTACAATCCTTAACAGACTACTAAAATTTAGGCCCTCTTCGACTAGCAATTTTAAATATTGGTGTTGAGTTCCGCTGTTTAGGCAAAAACTCAAACAAACAAGTTTTAAAAGGCTGAGAAGGAGGAAAAATGCTACCAGACTCTGGATAAAACATAGTATTTGTTAAATACCACATACAATCATATTTCCCAACCCAAGCGCACTAAGAACGTAATTTCAAGGCCCTCCTTCTAGCGCCAATTTTAAATGTTGGTGTTGAGTTCCGCTGTTTAGGCAAAACTCAAACAAACAAGTTTAAAAAGAGCTAAAGAGGAGGGAAAATGATTCAAAAGATAAAATACCAGACTCTGCACAAACAACTTACAATACTGAACAGAGTTCAGCAGGCCCTCCTTCTAGTGCCAATTTTAAATGTTGGTTCGACTTTTATACACACCTTGTGAAGAATGAGCATAAAATACCGATAACACTTATATGGGATAAATCCCACTCACTTTAGGATCTTGTTGGATATCCAAGGTGTGAGTTACAGAGTTGGGTCGAATGTCTATTCACTCTTTTTGCTTCGGAATAGTTTCAAGTGGACTATCTGTTACCTTACAACGGGCTCGGGACTTCAGTTCAATAATGCTTTTGGAGTTGGTTATCTTTGTGGATAATCAGATTTACAATCAGTTCTTTGATCTAGATCTATATGCTTTAGCAGATTTAAATAAAAGACAAATTTAAAGAAATATAAAAATGGATCATTTCACGGTGGAACAGAGAGAGTAGGGTAGGGCAGAAAGAAAATTTTATCTAACTTAGCTACAAAACCAAAACTACCAATTTTAGTTATACAGGTTAGCTTCAAAATAGAACAAAATCAAAGAGAAAAGTTTCCAGCTTTCTAATATCACCTTCCACTAAGAGCATAAGACAAAGACAACAATAGGTCTGAAAGAAAATCACAAACAGAAGGGAAGTCGGTTAAAATTGGTATCTTTCACTAGTAGCCTAGGTCGCACAGTGAGGACAGAGCAATTAGAACAAGCCTGAACCTTAAATCTGTAATTTTCCCTAACATACAATAAAGAAAATGAAGCCTAGCAGCATATCCAATCTTGGTAACACAGATCTACAACATAAATTAAATAAACCTTAATGAAACGGAAACAAAAGAAGATGAACTTATCACAATCTAAAAGAGATTAGGCTCCTAGCCATGCTATCACAGAAAACGAAAGCCACACCAACTCTAAGTCCAGAACAAAGCATTCAAACAAGATTTGTAGGAAATTACTCCAATAGCTTGTATTTCTAAGTTTTCGCCTCTTTCAGTTTACATTTGAAAGAAGTATTTATAGACTCAAGACAGGCCCTGATATTTTTAAGAATATCTTCCTTTGAAACCCTAAATCTTATCCCCCAATCTTACTACCTAGGTTTTACAATATAAGGCATTTTAATATAAAACCTAATTACTCTAAAAATCTTTGCAAGGATCTTGCAATAAATGAAGAGGACACATTCTAATATTATTTTCATCCATCTGTGACTGTGAGCAAAGATCTTCATCTTTTTGGCGCGTCTACCGGGAGCATTTCATTAATTCCTTAGAGAATTTTGGATGAGACTGATTTCTCTAACATTTTATATCTCCAGTGGGAATGATTTTATCTTCGCATAACTGCTTTTGTCTGGTTCAAATTGAAATTCTCTACATGCCATAATTATTTTGCCCTAAATTTTCTCGTCAACCGCATCCATCCGTAAATTTTGATAAATGCATGTAGACCTTTTCACCTTTTAGCCAATCGCTGACATATTTCATTAAATGAAGCAGTTGCGTGCAATGGTATCTTCATCTTTCTATCTGACAGCCCTTGCTTAATCTACGTCTATCTTTGCATTTTTTGCCATTATTTTTGCTATTATGCCACTGCCATAGCACTTCCTGCAAAAGACAAAACAAGGATTAGCACTTTAATTAAATCAGATTAAAACCCTAATGCTCATTACCTTGTTTTTCTTAGTCCCTTTCTTCCCAGCTCATAGCGTCGCAAAATCACGAGAGGTCCAAAAATGGGACATGTTGCGATATCGTGACATTCCATTTACTTTTTGCCTTCGCTAAAACTTTGTCACGATTTCACGACGTTTCCTTTACTCTGCGCCTTCGCTAAAACTTTGTCACGATTTCGCGACGTTTCCTTTACTCAGCGCCTTCGCTAAAACTTTGTCGCGATTTCGTGACTTTTCCTTTACTCAGCGCCTTCGCTAAAACTTTGTCGCGATTTCACGACTTTTCCTTTACTCTACGCCTTCGCTAAAACTTTGTTGTGATGTCACGACTTTTCCTTTGAGTCATGTCTTTGCTTAAGACTTGTCGCGATTTCGCGACATTTCCAATCACTTGGCACTTTCTACCGAATGCATCGCGAAATCGTGACGTTTCTGTTGCTTGGCTCTCTTTACCAAAATGCGTCGCAAAAACATGACATGTCGCGATATCACGATGTTTTTGTCACTTAGCCTTTTTCTAGCTTCTTTCTTCTAAAAATGGAACATGTCGCGATATCGTGACGTTTCCTCCAACGACTTGCTTCCAATCAAATGTGTCGCGATATCGCAACATTTTCGTCAAGACTTGCCTTTAATCAAAACCTGTCGTGATATCACGACGTTTTCATTAAGGTTGGCTTCTGATCCAAATGTGTCATGAAATCGCGACGTTTCCATCGCTCGGCTCTTTCAGTCCAAATGCATCGTGAAATCGCGACATTTTCGTCACTTGGGTCTTTCTTCCAAATGCATCGTGAAATTGCGACGTTTTCGTCACTTGGGTCTTTCTTCCAAAACACGTAGCGAAATCGCGAAGTTTTCTTTACTTCGCTCCCATCTTGAAACTTGTCGCGAAATCGCGACATTTTTCCTAAGACTTGCTTCTAGCTAAATCCTGTCATGATATCGCGACGTTTTTGTCACTTGACTCTTTTTGTCTAAACCATGTCGCAAAATCGTGACATTTTCATGACTTGGGTCTTTCTGCCAACATATGTCACGATATCGCGACATTTCCAAAAACAAAAATGTCGCAAAATCGTGACGTTTTCAAAAATGGAAAATGTCACAAAATCGCTACGTTTCTTTTACTTAGCAAATTTTCCAGAAACTGTAGGTTGACTCCAATGAATTCATTCATCTGTATTCTGCATTTTACATGTTAGTGAAAGATCTTCTTTACTCAGAATGATTCTAAAAATGAATTCTAAATTGAAATCAAAGCCACATGCAAGCACACTTGGATACTTTGATATAAGCAAAACTTGAAGAAGAAGGAGGCGAGCAAAATTTGGACTTAAAACCTGAAAAACATCAAGAGGGTCCCTGCAGCAAAAAAATGAAAACTAAAAAAGCTTCAAAGGATGGAATTTCATTTTTTCAGTGGGGTTTGTTGCTTCTCAACAAAGTTTATTATTGTTTTTGGTGCATTTTGGATGCATTTTTTGTTGTTTTTTATTTTCTTGCTCTGTAATCGTCCTTGGGTGGGATTGAAAGCACGAGGATATGGAAACAAAAAGGAAAGTGCCAAAATAGATGCTTTTAAAACCCAACTTAACGCTTATAGCCTATGTATTGCAAAGTGCATAAAAAGAAAGAGCATAGACGAATTGACACAAGATAAAAGCAATATAAAATATGACTCTTTTTATTGATATGCTTTTCAGAGTTGTGTTACAATACGTCTCCTTCCTTTTTAGGGAATAGGAGCGTCAAATAAGTTTCTTATCGCATCTATAAACAACAATCCTTCTTTCGCATGCCCACATGTAAGATGGGCGGACCAAAACATCGTCGCCGCTTGTGTGTATGATTGTTCACTCCTTCCTACTCTTCTGATGTCAAAAACCTACGTTCGAAGAAACAGACAAGATTAGTAGCACCTACAGATAGAATAAAGCATGTATTTCCCTAGGCCTACTATCAATCTATGCATGAAAATATTAAAATGATAATCAAATGACCTCGGATTGACCTAAAATTTTGATAGAAGCATAAATATGTTATCAGAAGACCTCTGCAAAAAGAACAGTTGGGAAATTCCTCACAAATTTGTATTCACTCCAGGGTGGGACGAATAGACCTACAATAACCTGTCAGAAAGCACCCTCTTCAATGTCCTATCCCAAAAGCTCCAAATGACCTGCAAACTTGGGGTTAGCTAATTGGGGGTGTTTTGGGAAGACCCATAAGGTCATATTTCTCCAATTTTACCTCTATCACCCAGATTTTTCTGGTGCCATCTACAAGTTAGTAAAGGCGAGAAATGACAAAAACCTGGTCAAAATTGCTCAGAATGAAATGAAATTTGAACTGTAACCTATTTAACATATCTAGAATAAAATGCAAAAGAAAAACTAGATAAATCTATCATAGATTTCTAATCATCCCGGGGTGGGGCGAATAGGACTGTGACAGTTTGGGGAGCACCCGAGGGTAGGATGCCCACCGTTTGGGACACTGTTTCAGCACCAATCCACTTGGGATGGGTCCAAAACTCCTTATGGGGTGTTTTCGGTGAATTTTGTGGATTTTTGTGGTCAAAAATCAGGTTTTGGGTCCAGATTCGTGTTTCCAATACTCACCCAATAACCTCCCTTTTGAATGAGAGATTAAGGATGTGAAAGCACAAATCGCAAGTAGGTATGTAAATTGGCAGCACTTCATTGCTCAAATGCTCCTTCTCTGTATATATTTTGGGTGGGAAAACTCCCCAATTTATAGACCTTAAGGTCTTCTTGTTTAAATTGCGCATGCGAGGGCGCCACTTGAGTTAAATGTCCTATTTTCAGAGAAAAGCTAGTTCCCTGATTTAGAATCTCCTTGCATGAGGTCTCTAAAATAAAGACATGCATGATTGAAGTCTCTCTTCTTGAATAAAAGCTATTCCTCGCAATTACATGGCCTGAAGCCTCAGTTAACTGGCGGAGTTGTCGAGGTTTGACTTTTTTGCTAGTCAAACCTTCTATTCACCTCACCCTGGGGCGAATGCTACTATTCGTCCCTGGGTGGGACGAATACCAGTTTGTATTCGTCTCGGGGTGGGATGAGCAGAAAGCAAGGTGCCAAAAAGATGCCAAATTGACCTTTGACCTTCCAAACTGCTTTTGGGAGTGGTTAGAACCACTGTTTAACCTCTGGGGGCTGCCTTGGGGGCTATTTGTGTCAATGCGATCAGCGCTTATTGTCACATAATCGGATTGGTGCTGTTTTGGTGTCTACAGATGCCCCTTTTTGGGAAGCGCTGTGCAAGGCGCAGCATCGAGCAAAAATAAATAACCAAAGCACTAATGATTAGGGTTTCTCAGTAACCTAACCAACTCTTGATGCCCCAAGTATGGAACGGGCACACATTCTTGAATCCTTGCTTCTGGCGAGCTAAGGAACTTAATTCAAGTGTTAACCTTGTTCGGTGAGGTGTTACTTGAACTTGGACATTGATCAATCATGAATAGGCAAAGGGCGCAACCTTTTGTCTGTGGGAACCTTGAGTTCATGATTCACAAATACCAAGTGTTTGATCATCTTGTGATTGTTGCTTGTTTGCTGCCCTAAGCAGGAGCATGGTTGTCTTTTGCAATGATCCTTTGAATGCGTGTCATTTCCAGGATTGGGTATGTTGTTGTTGATTGGCGACTAAGTGTGACTACCCCATCAAGCGACGAATCGATGAGGGAATGACCAACATGAGAAAAGTGACGAGTCGCTTGACCCAAGATGACTTAGGTAAGGGTGCATTCGGTTGTTTACCATTAAATACGAGAGTAGTTTCCGAACATTCTAACCTATTTTTGGTGGGTTTGAACACTTTTTGTGACGCATTTCAGAGCTAAAATTGGCAAAAATCCATCTTCCTGTTGAGCGGTCCGGCTATGGTAGTCTTCTTAGGGAGTATGATAGTGAAAATTTGTGACCCCAACATCTATTTTGGATGCCAAGAATGTCAGGCACACATGCGCCTTCATTCGACAATGATATTGCTATTTTTGTGTGGGTTTTGACCCGTTTTGGTGATGTCGTTTGGGGATGAAATTCTCTAAAATCCGTCTTCCCGGGGAGCGGTCCGACTATAGTAGCCTTCTTAGGGAGTAGTATAGTGAGTATTTGTGACCCCAACATCTATTTTGCATGCCCAAAATATTAAGTGCAAAAGCACTCTTATTGGATAGTTTTATTGCTTGTTTTGATGCATTTTTGTGTAGTTTTTGCTGTTTTGAAATTTTTTGCTCTGTATTCGTCCCAGGGTGGGACGAATTCCTATTTAGTATTCGTCCTAGGGAGGGATGAGTGCTAACAAGAGTGCTTGTCCCAAGGAGGGATGAGTGCTAACCAGAGCGCTCGTCCCAGGGGGGAATGAATACAGGCTCAAAAAGCCTTTTTAAAGGCCAAAACTGAGTTTTGGGCTCATTTGCACTTGTTTTTCTTGGTGATTTGGAGCTCTGAGGAGGAGGAGGTCAATTCTACGAAGTGAAGCACTGCCAAAATGTTCTTGCAACCATGAGTTCACACACCGGATCGAGCGGTGGAGCCGAAGCGATACCAGTGAGTGCCCGTCCTCTTTGTTAATTTGTGTCGTAGTTGGAAAACCGCAAGTTGTTTATTTCTTGTGTTTTTGTTTATCTGGTTTTTCAAATTGTAAAAATGAAACCCTAGTCAATGAACACTTAGCGAAAAACTTAATTTAACCCTAGTTAAACATAGATCAAAATTTTAGTTGAAAACTGAGCTAGAAACTTAGTTTAGAACACAACTTAAAATGTCGTTGAACCTGAATTGAACCAAGATCAGAACTTAGGTTAAAAACGTAGGGTAAAACTAAGCGGAAAACGTAACTGGAACCCTAGTTAACTGTTATTTTTGTGGTGTTAATTTGCCAATTTAAAGGTAAAAACCCTAGGTCTGACAAATGATTTTTTGTGACTGTTTTTGTTTGTTTTGCAGTTAGAGTTAAAAACCCTAAAACTGACCAATGATTTTTTTTTTTTTTGTTAATTTATCAGTTAGAGTTCAAAATCCTAAGTCTGACAAATTAGTTTTTGTTTTTGTAATTTTTTTCGTTGGTAATTTATCAGTTAGAATTAAAAACCCTAGATCTAAAGAATTACGTTTTTTGAATGTTATTGTTTTTTCTGTTTAATTTATCAGTTAAATTTAAAACCCTAAAACTGACAAATGATTTTTTTTTGTTTTGTAATTGTTTTTGTTGTTAATTAATCAGTTAGAGTTAAAAAACCCTAGATCTAAAAAATGACGTTTTTGTTATTAATTAATCAGTTAGAGTTAAAAACCCTAAATCTGACAAATTAATTTTGAATTTTGTAATTACTATTTTGTTTGTGCTTTGTACACATTTTTTTTTGTTTTTTTATTGTTTTTATATTATTTTCTTTTGCAGGTTGTAAAGATTCGGTATTAGGTGCCTATTGTGTTCATTGAAGCACGTGCAACATTGACTTTGGCTGACTGGTATTGGCTTGATGCCCTTGGGCTCAAGCAGGTGACTCGGCTGGAGCCGGTGGTTGGGGATCGGGCCTATCTGATGACCCTGATCAATCTATGGGATCCCCAGACCAACACCTTCCATATCCCAATAGGGGAGATGATGGTGACCTTGGAGGATATCTATGGGATTCTTCAGATTCCAATAGAAGGATTGCCGATCTGGAACGATGCCACGGGATCGAAGGACAACAGTACTGATACGTTGTTTCGGGCATGGGGAGGAGTTGGGTGTGGAGAGCCCAGTGGAGAGGGCAGAGATCGACTGTCATATTGGTGGCATACTGGTTCGATGGTGGCTAGAGATGGGTGTGTTGGGAATGAGGCATGCATTACTCATGGGCCTCATTTCCAACATGTTGCTCCCCGACTCTTCGGGCACGAGGTTCCCGTGGAACCTTCTGGAGGTGGTGTTCAAGCTGGTGGAGTGTCATATAGATGCATCGATGATCATAATATGGGGACAGACTTTGATGACATAGCTTTATGATGAGTTGTACGAGGTCCACTATCGAAAGTGGAAGGGGATTAGTTGTAGCTACTTGTTGCAGTGCTGGGCTTGGAAGCACATAGCAGTGGAGAGGTCGATGGGGCTGCCCTGGACAACTCGGGTAGAGATGGTAGATCGAGAGATTGGATATGGAGTACTATGGTGGAGGTCAAAGGAGCAGGGTCAGAGTCGACGATGGGTAGGTGTAGTAGGGCTCTATTCCGATGCCTTCGTGCGGCTTACTCTAGGGGAGGTGTTCTGGCGCCCCTATCGAGACTGTCCAACCTGGCCTGAGGCTGAAGAGTGGCTCCAATGGGTACGGAGGGAGCGGTGGCTGATTGGGAGGCATGGGACTGAGCAAGATTTGTTCCCATATGGCCGAGTTACATGATAATTTGGGGTGTGCCAGGGGATGCCTGGTGAGCCCATGGTCTATTGGCATCGGGGGGATGAGAGGACTCTGGACCGACCAGTCGTTGCGCCACTTGGCAAGGATTTAGATACGACTATTGATGTCCTAGATGTGGATGACGTCGGAGTTACTGCCGAGTATGAGCAATGGTGGACCTTGCGATGGTGGCGAGGCGAGGGGCCTCTAGGTAGGGCAGAGGTGACAGCAGTAGGGGATGAGGGTGCAGAGGCACCAGATGAGGGTTGGGGTGCTCTGCTAGATGATGCGAAGATGGTGGAGGTTGAGGATGCGGGTGGGGATTATGGGGTTCTAGACCAACCAGAAATGCAGGACGTCCCAGAGCAGTGGGAGCCAAATCAGGCTGCTGTCCCGGATTCGTCGAGGCCTCAGGTAGTGTCGAAGGACATGGAGGTAGGGTTGCATGCTGAGAATGCGTGATTGATGGGGCTACTGCGGAGGCAAGATGGGGACCTGGGAGAGGCTTTGCAGGAGAGAGATCTCCTACGGACTTAGCTGGCAGAGTGGGAGAACGCATGGGCTGCGTCCCACTAGCAGGAGGGGGATACCGATGCTGCACGAGAGAGAGATCTCCTACGGACGTAGCTAGCACAACGCGATGACGTAGTAGCTTACTACCGTCGGTGGGAGGTAGAGTGGGATCGGCGGGAGGCAAATTGGCATCGATGGGAGGTAGATTGGCATCGACAGGAGGTAGATTGGTGTCAACATCGGATGGATATGGAGGGAGAGATCATCCACCTTGGTGGGTGGTTACTTGAGCATCCTAGAGGTGGCTCTTCGCATCAGATGAGAGACAACGATACTGAGCAGTCAACATCGTCTTGTCGCAGGCGGCTAGATGAGGGGGGAACTAGTAGGCATGATGTAGGGGCGAGCAGCAGTCGCCCTGAGAGGTCCCATAGGACCCACACCATGGGGGGTAGTTCTCGTCACATCGATCCTGCGTGATCATGGTGGCCGACGCCCTAGGCTTGGGGGTTTTTGAGCTTTTTGTTTTTGTGGCGGGGTCAGAGGACCGGTTCATTGTAGCCTGCGAGCATTTTTTTTTATGATATATATACAGATGATTCTTTTTTTTTGGTTTTTATAAACTTTTCATGGTGTGTCTGTCTGTTTATGCACATTGATTTATAATGATGGATGCATGTGGGATTATGATTGCGATGTTGCTAATTATATGATGTATGCATATGAAATGAATGAAATGATGTGTTGATAACTTGTTGATGGCACCATAGATTGTACAAGATTTACTGGCTTTCTGTACTTATGGGATGACTTTGTGGAATGACGTTGCATGTGACAACTGTGTTTTTGTATTTTGCATTTTTTTGCTGATGGTGATGTATGGAATGAAATGAACCAGTTTTTTTTAAAATGTAGTTAATCTTTTCTGAGATTCAGATATGTTAACTAACTAGCCAATACTGTACATTTATCTCGCAATACTTTTGAACAAAGTATAAATCTGATTGGGAGGTTAACCAAGTTATTTCACATCCCTGTGTGTGCAATTGAGTTCGTTTATGTGGTATTTGTCAAGATACCGCTAGTGCCAGATAGGCTATCAACCAAACCTGGACTAAGGATCACCTAACTAGCTCCACTAACTTCGGTGTTGTATTTAGCAATATTAATCCACGGGACAATCTAAGGTACCATAAGCTAGCTCATCCACATGCAAATATTGGTCTGCTCACACACAAAGCTAATGTGATAGACATATCATCATGCGGGTAGGATACCGCCATTGTCAGGTAGGCTATCCACCAAACCTGTAATGAGGATCACCTAGATGGTTTTTGAATACTGAGAATTCCAGGGATTCAAGTTTAGGATTTTTATTGGCTCAATAGTTTAGGATATTTGCCCATATACAAAGTGATGAAAATCACTGTTTATTTTGTTCTTTTTTTTTTTCTTTTTGAGCAAGGATTTTGAATAGTGGTGATAACCACTGTTATTTGATTTGGCTTTTGAGCTTTGTAATTTTAAGCTGGTATGTTTGTGACTGGTGAATAAAATTGATCCTTTTAGGCCTTGGGTATGACTACCCATCCTTGGTAGGGACGTGTAGTATGAATCCTTGTGACTTTGGGAACCAAATTGTAGTACGGAGATTATGAAGTAAGGGTATTGATCTTTTAGACCTTGGGGATGACTACCCATCCTTGGCAGGGACGTGTAGTACGAATCCTTACGACCTTAGGGACCAATGGTGATTGTGAGGATGGCTGGTGGAATGGTATTTTTGAATGGTCATTGATTATTTTAGGCCTTGGGGATGACTACCCATCCTTGGCAGGGACGTGTAGTACAAATCCTTACAACCTTAGGAACCAATGGTGATTTTTGAATTTTTGTTAGTGATGAAAACCACTGTTGATTAGAAGGAATGGATGGGGAAGAACTTATCCTTTTGTCAATTCTCAAAATTCTTGAACCATTCGCATAGGGGGATGAACAGGCTAATATTTCACTTATGGTACTCTATACTGCTTTGTAGTTTTCATCTTACGTTCACACAACTTAGGAATTATTTTATGTGTTTTAATTTGTGTAGGGATATTACATAACGAGGCGTGACCCAAGTAAAACTTTCCTGTGTAAAATCTGTTTGAATTTGTACAATTTTTGGCTAGAAAGTTAAAGACAGCTGAATGACGAAAACCCTAAATACATTAGGAGACAACTGACTTTGCTAAAAATGGGGATGGTGTGATGCGGGATGTATGCGTTGATAAAATTGATTTTATGTGAAAAATGAGAAAATTGCCGAGCAATTACAGTCTATGGTGCTTTTGACTTGTATGACCTAGCGAATATGCAATGTATGGAGGTGATGCCTAATGCAACCTATTTTTTTGTATTTTGATATTTAAGAGTATGCATGAAATGTGTTGTTTTTTTTTTTTTTTTTTTAGTTTTTTTGATGATTTTTATTGTTTTTGTTGGTTTTTGAATATTTGTGTTGACCAAGCGGTTATGGTAACCCTTGGAGCTTTTGGTTTGACCAAAGGGTTTATGGATACCTTTGGGGCATTTGAGGTTGACCAAGCGATTAAGGGAATCCTTGGAGCTTTTGGTTTGACCAAAGGGTTTATAGACACCTTTGGGGCATTTTGGGATTGACCAAGCGATTGTGGAAATCCTTGGAGCTTGTAGGTTTGACCAAAGGGATTATGGACACCGTTGGGGCATTTTGGGATTGACCAAGCGATTGTGGAAATCCTTGGAGCTTTTTGGTTTGACCAAAGGGATTATGGACACCTTTGGGGAATTTTGGGATTGACCAAGCGATTGTGGAAATCCTTGGAGCTTTTGGTCTGACCAAAGGGTTTATGGATACCTTTGGGGAATTTTGGGATTAACCAAGCGATTGTGGAAATCCTTGGAGCTTTTTGGTTTGACCAAAGGGTTTATGGACACCTTTGGGGCATTTTGGGATTGACCAAGCGATTGTGGAAATCCTTGGAGCTTTTGGTTTGACCAAAGGGTTTATGGATACCTTTGGGGCATTTTGGGATTGACCAAGCAATTGTGGAAATCCTTGGAGCTTTTGGTTTGACCAAAGGGTTTATGGATACCTTTGGGGCATTTTGGGATTGACTAAGCGATTGTGGAAATCCTTGGAGCTTTTGTGTGGACTATGGCTTTCTAAATGTAGAATGGCCTCAAATGACTGATGTTCAAGGGTTCTAGCTCCATGATTCCTTCAAGAGAGGTGAGCCGGTATGTTCCAAGTCCTATCTTACGGTCAATCACATAAGGACATAACCAGTTTGCTGTGAACTTGTCTCGGAGATGGGATGGCAAATTAGAATTTTGCTGGTTCTCTTTTAAGACCAAATCTCCGACTGAAAATCCCTTAGGTGAACCTTCATGTTATATGCTCTCTTAAGTCGCTCTTGATAGATAGGCAAATGCTCGAGAGCATTGACGCATCGTTCATCAAGCAACGTGAGTTGATCTAACCGGGCCTGCCACGTAGTGTCATCATCGATGAACTCTTGCATTGAAATATGCAGGGAAGGGATTTCCAACTCAAGAGGCATGACAGCCTCGAAGCCCTACACCAGCAAAAATGGCATTGCCCCAGTGGGTGTCCGAATGCTAGTGTGATATGCCCATAGGGCAAGTGGGATCTGAATGTGCCAATCCTTATGATTATCTGCGATAGTATTTTTGAGGATGGAAACTAGCATTTTATTGGACACCTTTGCTTGCCCATTTGCCTACGGATAATAGGGTGTTGAAAAACTATGCTAAATTTTGTACTTTGTGGTCAAAGCATGCACGTCTTTGTTCTTGAAGGGTGTCCCATTATTCGAGAGGATCTTGGATGGAATACCAAAATGACATATGATGTTATGCAAAATAAACTCCGCAATGCGGGGTCCAGTCATAGAGGTTAACGAAATTGCTTCCACCCACTTGGTAAAATACTCTGTGGTCGTTATGATAAATGTGTGATGACTTGATGATGCAGAGGAGATCTTTTCGATTAGATCAAATCCCCACTGCAAAAAAGGCCAAGCCGATTGAATCGGTTGCAAGGCCTGAGAAGGTACGTGTATCAAATTGGCATGATGTTGACACTTCATGCACTTCTTCACATATGCACAACAATCTCGCTCTAAATATGGCCAATAATAACCCATGCGGAGAATGCGCTTTGCAATGGCCATACCACTAAAGTGGCCATCGCATGTACCATCGTGGGCTTGGGTGATCGCCCAAGAGGACTCCTGCTGGTCCAAGCAACGGAGGAGGATTCCTTCATAGCTCCGACAATACAAAATGTCTCCTAGCAAGACATGTTTTTCCACTTTCTGTTTGAATGATCTTTTCGCGGCTTGTGTCAATCCAAGTGGGAGAGTACCTAGCTTGAGGTAATCCCTTAGGGGTGTGTACCAATCCTGCTGATCAGAAACCTCGATGGTATGAATAGCCAATCCCTCTTGAAGTTCATCCCTAGAAAAAGATGAGTGGGAAAGAACTTGTAAAAATAACGTTGTGTTGCTATTAAGAGTAGGGGAGAACAAGGACCCCAAATTGGCGTGAGTCAAACAATCTTGGATTCGAGAGAACCTATCCGGAGATGGTTCAATATGGATCAAGTGGATTCCTGGCATGAGGTCAGATCTTGCATGCTCCATCGTGGGTTGCAATAATGTCTTGACCTAAATAGTTGTCATCTCACCGAAAGGGTCTTGCGGGATTAGTGACCCCAAGGAGGCCATAGTATCCGCAAAATGATTCGATGATCGATGGAGTGCCTCGATGTCGTACCATTCAAGTTGTGCCAGGAATTTATCCACAAGGGCTTTATAGGCCTGCAAAATTGGACATTTACATTGGAATATCCCCTTAACTTGATTGACAATTAATAGCGAATCACCAAAGATGTTTAAACGTTTAATATTCATGGTGACTATTTTCTGAAGACCTATGAGCAAGGCTTTGTATTTTGCATTGTTGTTGGTGCACGGGAAGTCTAATTTAAATGATAGAGGCATTGGAGCCCCTTGCGGTGTGAAGAATACAATTCCCGTGCCACCTCCTTGCTCACACTTAGAACCATTGAAGAATAGGGTTATGTCAGCCTGTGACTCAGGCTCATCAAAATCTAGAGATTCTGAAACATGGAAGACCCCATCATCAGGTAGTTCGAATGTCAGAGGCTGATCGTCTTCAAGAGGAGCCTCTACTAGTTGATCGGCGATGACTTGACCTTTTATGGATTTCTGTCCAATGAATTCTATGTCAAACTCCATCAACAACATGATCCATTTTGCCATGTAGCTACTATGATAAGTACGACTCATCATGTATCGCAATGGATTCTCCTTAGACACAACATACGTCTTGTTGCTCAGCATGTAATGGCGTAGCTTCTTGGTAGCAAACACCACTGCCAAGCAGAGCTTCTCAACGTATGCATAGTTCAGTTCATAACTGACTAGGGTGTGGCTAAGATAGTAAGTAGCCTATTCTTTGTGCAATTCATTATGTTGGGACAACATGGTGCCCAGTGCCACCTCAGTAGCTAAGATGTATAAGTAGAATGACACGCCTGGTCTAGGTGGTGCCAATACTGGTGGCGAAGCCAAGTACTGTTTAATGTCATCAAAGGCTAACTGGCACTCATCATCCCAATGGAAGGCTACCCCCTTGTGCAATAATTTATTCATGGGTCGACACTTGTCAGATAACTACGCTATGAAGCGTTTGATCGACGAAACCTTTCCCTGCAGACTTCTGAGCTATTTGATGGTAGTTGGGGGAAGCATTTCAAGGATTGCCTTGACTTTGTTGGGATCCACCTTGATTCCTCATTTGGAGACTATGAAACCCAAGAGCTTTCCAGATGTGATGCCAAATACACACTTCTTGGGGTTTAGTCTGACTTTATGCTCAATGAGGCGATCAAGGATCTTGCATAAGTCATCGAGATGATTGGGGCACAAAAGGGATTTGGCCAACAAATCATCCATGTAATCTTCTAAATTTTTGTGCATGTAATCATGGAATATGTACGTCATGGCACGTTGGTAGGTGGTGCCAGCATTTTTAAGGCCAAAAGGCATGACCTTATAACAAAATGTCCCCCAAGGCATTGTGAACGCCATTTTTAGTTGGTCCTCGGGATTGATACAAATCTGATTGTATCCTAAGAAACCATCCATGAGGAAAAGCATTTCATGGCCCGCTATAGCGTCTACCAATGCGTCGATGCTAGGCAAGGGAAAATCATCCTTAGGACTCACTTTGTTTAAATCTCAAAAATCGGTGCATATGCGAATCCTCCCATCGGGCTTCTTGATGGGTACCATGTTAGACAACCATGGTGGATAATCCATGCAGATGACAAACTATGCATCCAACAACTTTTGCAATTCGTATTTGACCATTAAGGCCACTGTTGGGTGCATCTTGTGTAGTTTTTGCTTTATTGGCTTGATTGTCAAATCCAGCATTAAATTATGTGTGACTAGCTGTGGGTCTAGTCCCGACATGTCTTTGTATGACCATGCAAAAACCTCCTTCTTCTCCTTGAGAAGGGCAATGTAATCGGCTTGCTCTTTGGGGGAGAGACTTACCCCTAGCTTGAGAATCCATGGATTCATTGGATTTGTGCAGATGTCTACATCAGTCATTGCCTCGACCGACATGTGGGATCCATCCTCCAACTGGTGTGGAGTTGGGATCAGATGGATATCATTTGCTAAATTAAGATCATCGTTAGGAACGTTAGGTTCCTCTTCAACATGGAAGACATATTGAGTCTATCCTGGAGTGAAATGAAACATCCCATCGCAAGGCTAGTACTCTGATGGGGATGGTGGTGTGTCAGCGCAATCCCAATCTATAGCCTCTATGTCTAGATGCAATGACCGTGTTGGGTCGAATGGATCATGGATGGGGGCGGTCAAGTCAATGGAGATCATGTTGATGAAATGATTGTAACCTCCATTACCGCAGGTGTGATGACTATGACATTTTGGATGTTCTTGGTGTTTTGGATCTGGCTATGTAAGCACTGGGACAAATGGATCAGCCCTATGTGTGTATAAGAGGACATGATCTACCCTAGGCACTAATGGTGCTATAGGATCTCCAGGCGAAAGATGCTCTCTGTGTACCTGGAGTGGTGGGTGCAGTAATTGCTATAACTATACCGGGTTGAGGTGCCACCTATGTCTTGGACCTATGTGTAAATGTTCAAACATGTCATCTATGTCCAAAGGGTATCGTTGTTGCATCTGTCGCATATGATTGAGATAAGCCATCTTAGTTTCATCTTCATAGTCACTATCAGAGATCCAAAGGCCTTCATTTGCTGCAACAACGATTTGCGATAGATGGGGCTCATCTTGCTCGAGCAAATTAATGTGGTCCCATCGAGGTTGTTCTGCTCTCTGTAGGGGGACCTGATTCTCTTGAAGTGGCATATGCTCAATTGGAGCATCCAAAGGGAACATGGTCAGGAAGCTTTCTTGATAATCATCCATGGGATGCATGTGGGAATGATTGCTTCTCGACTCAAAAGGATCCCAAGGTGCTACCTCGTATTCTGACTCATCTTTCGAAGACCCTTCTTGGTCTTGTCCATACCCCTCTTGGAGGTGAGTCCTTGAATTGTCTCCCATTGTGACTGAAGGGAAAGGGTTGTTGAGGTCAACAAGGTTGTTTGTTTGTAATGGGAAATAATCCCCCAATGTATAAGTTGTGTTTGGATTGGCATATGGATATGATGCCAACCCATCCTTGTTGCCTATCCCTAGGCCTTGCATATTTTTGACCAAGATGTCTAGGGGTAAGGGGTGATAAAACCCTACTCCTGACTTGTCATAAGGCATTTGATATCTTGGTTGGCACAAAACATGCACTCCTTGCTCATACCTTCCCAACCCATATCCATGCCAATTGCATTGGCTAAGATATCTCAATGCGAAGTCTAGGTTAGACAGATAATTGACATCCTCAACAAAGGGCTCTTCATCTTCCTCTTCTTGTAGGGAAGGTTCAACGCCATTATCCAGGCCCCCATAAATAAATTTTGTCTGATTAGGTGGGTAGCCTAAAGGAACCACAGAGCCTATGGGGAGTCGAGGTCTCCCCATGTCTTGCATGGACTCAAGTGTAGGCGTTGCTATAATGTTTTGCACTAGATACTCCCCCAATCCTGTGTTGGCCATCTCAACTGTGATTGTTGGCATTTGAGGGGGAGCGAATGGAAGTTCTCCCTGAGTCCACTCCATGTGGGGTGAACTAGGCATCTCGACTTCCATTCTACTAGGCTTCTCTTCTATCGAGATGTTGGATACTAAGGGTGGTTCCTCTTCCAAGGGCTTCTTTCCCTTGTCCTTTGGTGTGGCCACCGTAGGTGGCATCATTGTGGGCGGACCAGATGAAGAATATGGACCCACCTGGGAATTTGATTGCCTTGGTAATGGAGATTCTTACATAATCGAACCCATTTTAGATGGATTTAACTAAAAATCCAAATGCGTTGACGAAAGGGTCGACTGCGGCATTAGTTGCATTGAATTGCAGTATTTGAAAGGCTCTAAATCTATGGGGACTACATGTACCTGTCCTTCAAATGTATACTTCAAGCATTGATGAGCAATTGAAGGGACACACTTCATGTCCCGAATCCAAGGTCGCCCCAACAAGATATTGTAGGCTATCTCACCTTCTAATATGTGGCACAATGTATGAATGGTCTTTTGTCCCACTTGTATGGGTAGGACAATTGTGCCAACTATCGAGCATATCACATCATTGAATGCTCGAAGAGTATAGGTGGAAGGTATAATGTGAGAGGACGATAACTTCAAATGTTTTAATGCGGCGGTTGTAATAATGTTTTACTGGATGAACCAGTGTCTACCAACACCCGCTTATATGGAATCCTGTTGACCCGTGCAATAACGTGCAGGGGTGGATCTGCCACATCACCGGACATCGATTTTAATTCATCTTCGAAAAGGTGATGACTGGTTCTGTACATTGTTTCACATGGCCCACGAAGTTGTTTAAAGAATTTTCTTCATGGGGATGCAGCTCAATTGCCTTTAATATCTCCATGAGAGCCTCCCGATGGGGCGTTGATTGTTGAATAATCTAATATATGGAGAGCCTAGTCGACATGGTCCTTAGAATTTGAGTAAGTCTAGTTTCAATCATGGCCACTGGTCTAGGTGGTGGAAACTGTGTAGGGTTCGGTTGAGGTTGTGACGTTGATGGAACTTCTCTTGTGGCTGCCGCAGGGGTAGCTCCTGGGTATCTCTTGTTCCTTGTAACTATGCTTATCATCCCTACATACCCCTCCATGGGGCAATTCTGTTCAACCTCATTTACATGAAGATGTTTTGCTTGTGCATCATGTGCAGGCAGAGGGTCTCTAAAAACTCCCATTTGTTGGTTGTTGGGCGCTATGGGGTTATCCACTACCAATGTATTGTTGTCAATGAGGTCTTGCACCAAACATTTGAACTTCCAACAGGCATTAAGGTCATGTCCCTTTCATCTGTGGAACCTACAGTACAAGTCCTCCCTGTACCCCTTAGGCTTAGGCACATTAGGATCTATCGTTTGAATCTCTTGTAGATTAATCAAGTTTTTCGCTGACAAACAGTCAAACAAGGAGTCCCTGGACTCTGTGTATGGTGTAAATTGCCGCCTAGGGTGACACTGCTGATTTTGTTCCTGCTTTTGGTTTTCTCTATCATAGTTGTTAGGAGACACTGCCTGATAGTTAGCCTTTGGAGGCTGTGTTGCTTGGGCAGGCTTAGGGGCGTTGATAGCAACTTGATTGACCACGACGGGTTTCTGTTGCGTAGTTCCTATTTTAGTGCTCTTGTTCCATTCTTTTTTCTTAGGCTTGGAAATTTCACCATCCTGTATCTTGATCTCTTCGATGATTCTGGCTTGCGCCAGAGCTTCTTCTAAAGTGGCATATTGTTGCAGCTGCAATAGCACAGAGATCGATCACAAACAACTCTTTGCGAACATTTGAGTTAGGTCGAACATAGGAGGGAGATAGGGTAGCTTTGAAAGCAACGTCCTCCACTGGTTCCCATATGCCGCCATAGATTCCTCCTCATACTATTTGAGGCTAGCTAGATCTCTTAGTGACACCTTTTTCTTTGTGTTGAAAGTGAAACGTTCTAGGAACGCGTCCACTAGTTGATCCATGTTACAGATGTTGTGCTTTGGTAATTTAGTAAACCAATCCAAGGTAGGGCCTGTGAATGTGGTTATAAATGTTCTTAATAGAAAAGCATCATTGTCCTGAATGCCAAAGCATTGGCTCAGGAATCGAGTAACATTATCTTGGGCATCTTCCTCCCCTCTAAAAAGTGCCAACTGGGGCAGCATAAAATGTTTAGGGTATGGAGGTGTCAGCACTGATGGATGCACAGGATGACTATGGAGTTGGCGTAAAGTAGGCTTTTGGGGCCCAAAAGTCTTGAGCTCCATAGTCTCTAAGCGCTCTAACAATGCTTTGTATGCATCGGAGGACTTGATATCCTCCTCCTTGGTTTGCTCCCGCTGTGGGTTGCGGGGACCCTGAAGCCTTTGGAGGTGTAGCTGGATAGCACCCCTTCTTCCTGGATAGGGCATTTCAGCCCTTTCTTCTTCTTGTTCATAATCCTCATAAGCTTCTTGAGGAGTGTCTGGCCTAGGCCTGTAAACATTGATGGGTGCCCGCGGAGGGTGCCCATCATAATTTATGGGAGTGGCCTCTCACTCAGGTCTAGGAGGTCTTAGAGGCAGTGCTTGATGAGGTCGCGGAGACCTGTCTCGCACTAAGGGGTTTTGCCTCTCATACATCTCAGATTTATGTGCGCGAGGTGCTGGTACCTTCTCAGGCACATTATTGTGAAGCAATTCAGCTATCTGACGTTGAATGCGCTCTTGGTTAAGGCAACACAAATGTTCTAATTGTTGTTGGTATTGCCTAAGCCGCATGATTTGCGCTTGGTGGGAGGCTAGTTTGGCAAATTCCAAGTCAATTTATTCCCCCGTTTCTTGTTTAGGAAGCCTAGATGCCTCTCCTACATGTATTTCTTGGTCATGGTGATCTGAGACCCCTATGGGATGCTTCCCTCTGTCGAGGTTAGCGGAATTCACTTGAGGCTCTGGCCTCAATGAGTGATCCTGATACATAGCGGGTGCGGACGTGCATCGTTCTCATGTTGTGTATCGCTCTTGAGGAACATAATGGTCTTCCTCACACTCTCTATTATATGCATAAAAGGTGCGGGCAGAATTGTCTTGCCCTGTCTGGAAATCTTGATACTCTAGATATTGCCTAGTGTTTCTAACAGTAATACGGGGTAAATGAGGGATGACGAAGTCATGTGGCCCCTCCTTCTGGACCCTCTTTTGCTCTAACACTTCATCACTAGGCCACTCATAATGAGCATCTAAGGGAGGCCTACTTTCTATGTTAAGTGCCACGTGTAAGTTCTTCTCTTGAAAGGACCTAAGCTGAGTGGGTGTGCCCCTCAAGGAGGTGCCTCTATAATCATGTTCTGTGATGGCGTGAGTTGGAGTGCCCCTCAAGGAGGTGCCTCTATAGTCATGTTCTATAACGGCATGGTGTGGACTAACTTGTGTATCCTGTCGCCAAGGCGGGATGACCAAGTCCTCAAGACTATATCGGAGGTGACTTGTCCCCCTTGGTGCACTCTTTGCAGCTTCTGCCCGTGATCGGGCTCGACTATGGGTGTACACCATGATGATGCTTACCTAAAGATGCATAGATTCTTTTTTTGATTTTTCTTTTTATGATTTTTTTGATACACTAAACAGAAAATAGCACACACACACAAGCAATGACTATCTCTTTTAAAGATTAAAAGTGTGCCCTAAATCTGGTTTAGTGTGTTTTGTTGTTTGTTTTTGAAAGCTTTTTGTGAAAACTATTTAAATGCAATTATGAAGGCTCTTATGACTCCCAAAATGGTCGCCCATTCAATATACCATTGTCGAACCGATATACCAACCTCTCTATATACCCGCCCTTACGTGAGGGAGACTATAGGCACATGAGAGCAGATGATACATGGAACATAGGCGGTATGGAAGGGGAATCACTCTGTTTATGACACCTACCATAGAAGACTTATCCTCATGCACTGGGAATCACCCCAAGCCACACTTGGACAGATTTCATCAGGATTTAGGTCTAGCAACAGTCGCGATTGGGGTTATGGATGCAATATCTCAAGCCAAGGTGATGATGAAATCCATCGTTGGTCTTGCTCAAGGGTTGGGGTTTTACGACCAACTCCTTGTGTTTAAAATACCACGTGGTGTGTGGGGTTCTTTTTAAATTGCAAAATTGAAACAAGCAAGCATTTACACTCTCCTATGCAAGCAAAAATCAGAGAACAGAAAATAGAAAACATAAAATTGACAAAAGGTGTCTAAAACCCCTACCTCTTCTCTACCTAAATCGGATATCTCTAAATTTCTGCTTGAAACACTCTAGCGTTTGAAGACTTGGTACCTGTAAGCAAAAAAACAAGCAACTTTAATTAGAAATTTAATCTTAAAAATCAAAGGACACATGTACCACCGTGATCACCATTGAAAGCATGAGGATACGGAAACAAAAAGGAAAGTGCCAAAATAGATGCTTTTAAAACCCAACTTAACGCTTATAGCCTATGTATTGCAAAGTGCATAAAAAGAAAGAGCATAGACGAATTGACACAAGATAAAAGCAATATAAAATATGGCCCTTTTTATTGATATGCTTTTCAGAGTTGTGTTACAATATGTCTCCTTCCTTTTTAGGGAATAGGAGCGTCAAATAAGTTTCTTATCGCATCTATAAACAACAATCCTTCTTCCGCGTGCCCACATGTAATATGGGTGGACCAAAACATCGTCGTCACTTGTGTGTATGATTGTTCACTCCTTCCTGCTCTTCTGATGTCAAAAACCTACGTTCTAAGAAACAGACAAGATTATTAGCACCTGCAAATAGAATAATGCATGTATTTCCCTAGGCCTACTATCAATCTATGCATGAAAATATTAAAACAATAATAAAATGACCTCGGATTGACCTAAAATTTTTACAGAAGTATAAATATGTTATTATAAGACCTCTGAAAAAATAACAGTGAGGAAATTCTTCACAGATTTGTATTCGCTCCAGGGTGGGACAAATAGACCTGCAATAACCTATCAGAAAGCACCCTCTTCAATGTCCTATCCTGGAAGCTCCAAATGACCTGCAAACTTGGGGTTAGCTAATTGGGAGTGTTTTGGGAAGACCCAGAAGGTCATATTTCTCCAATTTTACCTCTATCACCAATATTTTGCTGGTGCCATCTACAAGTTAGTAAAGGCGGGAAATAACAAAAACCTTGTCAAAATTGCTCAGAATGAAATGAAATTTGAACTGTAACCTATTTAAAATATCTAGAATAAAATGCAAAAGAAAAAACAAAGAAATATATCACAAATTTCTAATCATCCCGGGGTGGGGTGAATAGGACTGTGACAGTTTGGGGAGCGCCCGGGGGCAGGACGCCCACCGTTTGGGACACTGTTTCAGCACCAATCCACTTGGGATGGGTCCAAAACTCCTTATGGGGTGTTGTCGACAAATTTTGTGGATTTTTGTGGTCAAAAATCAAGTTTTGGGTCCGGATTCGTGTTTCCAATACTCACCCAATAACCTCCCTTTTGAATGAGAGATTAAGGATGTGAAAGCACAAATCACAAGTAGGTATGTAAATTGGTAGCACTTCGTTGCTCAAATGCTCCTTCTTTGTATATATTTTGGGTGGGAAAACTCCCCAATTTATAGACCTTAAGGTCTTCTTGTTTAAATTGTGCATGCGAGGGCGCCACTTGAGTTAACTGTCCTATTTTCAGAGAAAAGCTAGTTCCCTGATTTAGAATCTCCTTGCATGAGGTCTCTAAAATAAAGACATGCATGACTGAAGTCTCTCTTCTTGAATAAAATCTATTCCTTGCAATTACATGGCCTGAAGCCTCAGTTAACTGGTAGATTTGTCGAGGTTTGACTTTTTTTGCCAGTCAAACCTTCTATTCGCCTCACCCTGGGGCGAATGCTGCTATTCATCCCTAGGTGGGACAAATGCCAGTTTGTATTCGTCCCGGGGTGGGACAAGCAAAAAGCAAGGTGCCAAAAAGGTGCCAAATTGACCTTTGACCTTCCAAACTGCTTTTGGGAGTGGTTAGAACCACTTTTTAACCTCTGGGGGCTGCCTTAGGGGCTGTTTGTGTCAATGCGATCAGCGCTTATTGTCGCATAATTGGATTGGTGTTGTTTTGGTGTCTACAGGGACAAATACCATTTTTGTGATCATCCTAGGGTGGGATGAGTGCTAACTAGAGTGCTCTTCCCAAGTGTGGAATGATTACAGGCCTAAAAAGCCTATATAAGGGCCAAAACTAGGTTTTGGGCTCATTTGCACTTTGTTTTTCTAGTGATTTGGAGCTGTGAGGAGGAGGAGGTCGATTTTGCATAGCGGAGCACTGTCGAATTTTTGTGGACACAATGAGTTCACGGACCGGATCATCTAGTGGTGGAGTCGAGGCGAGACTCGTGAGTGCTCCTTCTCATTATTTTGCTTGTTTTATTTTACAGTTAAAAACCATAATTTACTTGATATTTCATTTTTCTGTTTAGACTAGAATGAAAACCCTAGGTTAAACTGTTTTACTTTGTTTTTGTTTTTTGTATTATGCGCTTTAAACTAAAAGTAAACCCTAGTTTAAAATCTTGTTTGTTTTTTTTTTTTTTTGTATTTGGTGTTTAAACTAAGATTAAACCCTAGTTTAAAGTTTTATTTTTATTTTGGTTTTTGTTTAAACGAGGATTAAGAAACCCTAGTTGAAAAATTTGTGTATTTTGTGTTTTGTTGTTTTGTTTAAACTAAGATTAAGAAACCCTAGTTAAAAAATTTGTGTATTTTGTTTTTTTTTTTGTGTTTTATCAGTTTTAACTTAAGGTTAAAAACCCTAGGTAACTGTAAATTTGTTTTTTTTTTTAACTAATTTTTTTGGTTAAACTAAGATTAAGAAACCCTAGGTTAAAAATTTGTGTATTTTGTATTTTTTTTGTTTTTTATCAGTTTTAACTTAAGGTTAAAAACCCTAGGTAACTGTAAATTTGTTGTTATTTTGCTTTTTTTTTTGTTTTTGTTTTTATTTTAAACTAAGTTTAAAAACCCTAGGTCAAAATTTGTTAATTGTGCTTCTTTTTGTTTTTTGTTTTTTGTTTTTTTTTATGTTTTGTTTTATTTGTTAAATGTTTTAGTTGTACGTTTGTTAAATGTGTTTGTTGTACATTTGTTAAATGTTTTTGTTGTACATTTTTTTGGTTATCATGTTT
Source organism: Wollemia nobilis (assembly GCA_028583015.1). NCBI lineage: Eukaryota > Viridiplantae > Streptophyta > Pinopsida > Araucariales > Araucariaceae > Wollemia > Wollemia nobilis. Next base: position 71,874 of record JAQPPZ010004028.1, read on the forward strand.
TTAATGTTTTTGTGTTGTTTTTGTTTTGCAGGTGGTGAAGAGTCGGTACCGTCAGCCGACGGTGTTTTTGAATGCGCAGGAGGCACTGACTATGGTGGACTAGGAGTGGCTTGATGCCCTTGGGCTCAATTAGGTGACTCGGTTAGAGCCTGTGGTGGGGGATCGGGCATATCTGACTACCTTGATCAACTTGTGGGATATCTGCACCAACACCTTTCATCTCCCAATAAGGGATATGACAGTGACTCTGGAGGACGTCTATCAGATTCTACGGATTCTGATAGATGGATTGCCCTTTCGAACTACTCCTCATGATCAGCGGATGGCGGTGCTAACACGATGCTTTGGGCATGGGGTGGATATGGGGGTGGATAGTCCGATGGAAACGACAAAGGGATACTGCATGATTGGCAGGATTTTGGTGCGATGGTGGTTGGAGAAGGGCATGTTGGGGGTGAGGCATGCACTACTCATGATCCTCATCTCCAACATGCTACTGCCTGACTCATCTAGTGCGAGGTTCCCTTGGAACCTACTGGAGGTAGTGTTTAGACATGTAGAGTGTCCTACGGAGGCACCCATGATTATGAGGTGGGGTTAGATGCTACTGGCACAACTTTATGATGAGTTGTACAAGGTTCATTATCGAAGGCGAAAGGGAATTGGGTGCAGCTACCTGTTGTAGTGCTGGGGATGGTAGCACATAGCTGTGGAGTGGCCTCAGGGATTGCCTTGGACCACTCAGGCAGATATAGTGGACAAGGAGATTGGTTATGTGGCTCTATGGTAGAGGTCAGAGAAGTAGGGGTAGAGTCGACAGTGGGCAGGTGTTGTAGGGAACTATGTCGATGTCTTCTCGCATCTTACTCCAGGGGAGGTGTTCTGGCATCCATACCAGGACTGTCCAGCCTGGCCTGAGGCTAGGGAGTAGCTCTGGCAGGTGCGTAGGGGGAAGTGGCTTATCGGATAGCACAGGACTGAGCATGAGTACTTCCTGTATGTCCGGGTGACTTGATAGTTTGGGGTGCACCAGGGATTTCTTGGTGAGCCTTTGATCTATCAACATCGAGGCAATGAGAGGACTCTGGCCTAGCCGATTATTGAGCCACTGGGTGAGGAGTTAGATGCAGTGATCGATATCCCTGACGTGGACAATGTCAGGGTGATTGTAGAGTATGACCAGTGGTGGACGATGTGGCGATGGTGGGGTGAGAGGCCTCCAGGAGGCACGAATGTGGCAGCAGCAGGTGATGAGGATGTAGAGGCATCAAGGGAGGGTTGGGGCACTCCACATGATGATGTAGATATGGTGGAGGTTGACGACTTGACTGGGGATGACCTAGGGGTTTCGAAGCAACGGGATGTACAGGACGCTCCAGAGTAGTGGGTGCCAAAGCAGCCCGTTGTCCCAAAGATGCCCATGCCCCAGGCAGTCCCAAGGGACATGGAGGCTAGGTATCACACTAAGATAGCATGATTGGAGGATCTGCTACGGAGATGATATGAGGAGGACGAGGAGGTTTTATAGGAGAGGGATATCCTACGGACTCAGTTCGCAGAGTGAGAGAATGCATTGGCTATGTACCACTGGAAGGATGGGGACACATATGCTTCATGGGAGAGGGATCTCCTGTGGACTCAGTTGGCACAGTGCGATGACACATTGGCTATGTACCATCGATGGTATATGGATTTGGTCCGACACTGGATGGATTTGGAGGCAGATATTATCCGCCTCAATGGGCGATTACCTGAGCTCACTGGAGGTGGATCTTCGCATCGAATGAGAGCTAGTGAGACTGAATAGTATACTTCCTCTTATCGCAGGCAGGTGGGTGAGGGTAGCTCTAGTGGGCATGATGCGGGGGCTGGTAGCAACCACCTTGAGAGGTCCCATAGGACTCACACCACTGGGGGTAGTTCCAGTCGCACCGATCCTATGTGATCATGGTGGTCAACGCCCTAGGCTTGGGGTTTTTTGAGTTTTTTATTTTGTTTGTGAGGTCAGAGGACCATTTTATTGTAGCCTGAGGGCCTTTTTGATGATATATATACATGAATTTCTTTGTGTTTATACACTTGTTATGGTTTAATTTTATGCACATTTTAGTTAGTTGATGTATGCATGTGTTATTATGAATGTGATGTTTCTAATTATATGATGTATGCATATGGAATGGATGGAATGATTTATTGATAACTTGTCGGTGGCACCATAGACTGTACAAGATTTACTGGCTTTCTGTACTCTGTGATGACTTTGCATGTGTAATATTTTTTTGTTTTGTATTTTTTGATGGTGATGTAAGAATGGAATGTACCACAGGTGTTTTTAGAATGTAGTTAAGGTTTTTCTGGGACTCAGATGCTTTAACTAACTAGCCAAGACTGTACATTTATCTTATGAGAATTTTGAACAAGGTATTAATCAGACTTGAGTTTGACCAAGTTATTTCACATCCCTATGTGTACAATTGAGTTCATTTATGTGGTATTTGTCAGGATACCGCCAGTACCAGATAGGCTGTCCACAAAACCTATACTGAGGATCACCTAATTAGCTCCACTAACTCCTTTGTTGTATTTAGTAATATTAATCCATAGGATAATCTAAGGTACCATAAGCTAGCTCATCCACATGCAAACATTGGTCTGCTCACATGCAAAGCTAATGTGATAGACATATCATCATGTGTTTAGGATACCACCATTGCTAGGTAGGCTGTCCACAAAACCTGTAATGAGGATCACCTAGATGGTTTTTCGAATGCTGAGAATTCTAGGGATTCAAGCTCAGGCATCTTTCGGTTGATCGACTTGTTGGGATACTTGCTCTCATACATAGTGATAAAAATCATTGTTTATTTTTCTCTTTTGTTTTTCTTTTTGAGCAAGGGGTTTGAATAGTGGTGATAACCATTGTTATTTGATTTTGCATTTTTAGGTTTCAAAGTTGAGCTCTTAGGTTTTTCTCTTACGAGTGGAATTGATCCCTTTTGGCTTTGGGGATGACTACCCATCCTGTTTAGGGATGTGTAGTATGAATCCTTATGACTTTGGGGACCAAAGGTGATTTTGGGATCTTAGTATGTAATGGCATTGATATTTTAGGCCTTGGGGATGACTACCCATCCTTGTCAAGGGCATGTAGTACGAATCCTTATGACTTTGGGGACCAAAGGTGATTGGATATATGATTATATAATGACATTGATCTTTTAGGCCTTAGGGATGACTACCCATCCTTGTCAGGGGCATGTAGTACGAATCCTTATGACTTTGGGGATCAAAGGTGTTTGGAGTTTTTTGACAGTGGATTTTAACCACTATTTATTGTGGAAAATTGGATGGGGAAGAGCTTTTCCTTTTTTCAATTCTCAGCATTCTCGAACCATTCACACAGGGGGATGAGCAGGCTAACCTTTCACCTATGGTACCCTAGACTGCTTTGTAGGTTTCTCTTGCGTTCACACAACTTGGGAATTTTTTATGTGTTTTAACTTGTGTTGGGATGATATGTAACAAGGTGTGGTCCAAGTAAAACTCTACTTTTGTAAAAATTTATCTAACTTTGTACAGTTTTTGGCTAGAAATCTAATGACAGCTGAATGACAAAAAACCCTAGATGCATTAGAAGACAACTGACTATGATATGGTGCAAAATGTGAATGGCGTTTATTTTTGATGGACTATTTACAAAGTGGAATGAATGTAGAAAATGATGGAATTGCCTAGCAATTACAGTCTATGGTGCTTATGACGTGTATGGCCAGCAAATATGCCATGTATGGATATGATGCCTAAATGCAGTTTATTATATTTTTGTGTTTTTATTTTTAAGAGTATGCATGGAAGTGAGATGCAATTTTTTTGTTATTTTTGATTATCTTTTGTTTTTGTTTGTTTTTGAATATTTTTTTTTGACCAAGCGATTGTGGGAACCCTTGGAGCTTTTGGTTTGACCAAAGAGTTTATGGATACCTTTGGGGCGTTTTAGGTTGACCAAGTGATTTTGGGAATCCTTGGAGCTTTTGGTTTGACCAAGGGGTTTATAGATACCTTTGGGGTGTTTTTGGGTTGACCAAGCAATTGTGGAATCCTTTGAGTGTTTTGGTTTGACCAAAGGCATTATGGGCACCTTGGAGCATTTTTTGGGTTGACCAAGCGATTGTGGTAATCCTTGGAGTGTTTGGTTTGACCAAAGGGATTATGGATACCTTTGGGGAATTTTTAGGTTGACCAAGTGATTGTGGGAATCCTTGGAGCTTTTTTGTTTGACCAAAGGCATTATGGGCACCTTGGAGCATTTTTTGGGTTGACCAAGTGATTGTGGGAATCCTTGGAGCTTTTGGGGTTGACCAAGCGATTGTTGGAATCCTTGGAGCTTTTAGGGTTGACCAAGCGATTGTTGGAATCCTTGGAGATTTTGGGGTTGACCAAGCGATTGCTGGAATCCTTGGAGATTTTGGGGTTGACCAAGCGATTGCTGGAATCCTTGGAGATTTTGGGGTTGACCAAGTGATTGCTGGAATCCTTGGAGCTTTTGGGGTTGACCAAGCGATTGCTGGAATCCTTGGAGCTTTTGGGGTGGGTTATGGCTCTCTAAATGTGGAATGGCCTCAAATGACTGATGTTCAAGGGTTCTAGTTCCTTGATTCCTTCAAGAGAGGCGAGCCGGTATGTTCCAAGTCCTATTTTACTATCGATGACATAAGGACCTAACCAATTTGCCACGAACTTATCCCTTAGATGGGGTAGCAAGTTAGAATTTTGCTGGTTCTATTTTAAGACTAAGTCACCAACCTAAAAGTCCCTCAGGTGAACTTTCATGTTGTATGATTTCTTAAGTCGCTCTTGATAGATACGTAAATGCTCGAGAGCATTGATGCGTCATTCTTTGAGCAACGTAAGCTGGTCTAACCGGGTCTATAATGCAGTGTCATCATCGATGAACTCTTGCATTTATATGCATAAGGAAGGTATTTCCAACTCGAGAGGCATGACTGCCTCGGAGCCATACACCAACGAAAATAGAGTTGCCCCAATGGGCGTCCGAATGCTAGTGTGATAAGCCCAAAGAGCAAGTGGGATTTAAATGTGCCAATCCTTATGACTATCTGTGATCATATTTTTAAGGATGGCAACTAGAGTTTTTTTTGATGCCTCTGCTTGCCCATTTGCCTGCAGATAATAGGGTGTTGAAAAACTATGCTAAATTTTGTACTTTGTTGTCAAAGCACGCACATCTTTGTTTTTAAATGACGTCCCATTATCCGAGATGATCTTGGATGCAATACCAAAATGACATATAATGTTATGTAAAATAAACTTCGTAATGCGGGTTCCAATTATAGAGGTAAGCGAAATTGCTTCCACCCACTTGGTGAAGTACTCTATGGCCGTTATGATAAACGTGTGACAACCTGACGATGCAAGGGAGATATTTTCGATTAGATCTAAGCCCCACTGTGAAAACAACCAAGCCGATTGGATCGACTGCAAGGCCTGAGAAGGTACGTGTGTCAAATTGGCATGGTGTTGACACTTCATGCACTTCCTTACATACGTGCAACAATCTCGCTCTAAAGATGGCCAATAATAGCCCATGCAAAGAATGTACTTTGCGATGGCCATACCATTGAAGTGGCCATCACATGTACCATCGTGCGCTTGGGTGATCACCCAAGCGGACTCCTACTGGTCCAAGAAATGGAGGAGGATCCCTTCATAGCTCCAACGATACAAAATGTCTCCTAGCAAGACATGTTTTGCCACTTTCTGTTTAAGTGATATTTTTGCAACGTGCGTCAATCCAAGTGGGAGGTTACCTAGCTTGAGGTAGTCTCTTAGGGGTGTGTACCAATCCTACTGATCCGAAACCTTGATGGTATGAATTGCCAATCCCTCTTGAAGTCTATTCATAGCGAAAGTTGAGCGGGAATGGACCTGTAAGAATAGCGTTGTGTTGCTATTAAGAGGGGTCAGGGAGAACAAGGAGCCCTAGTTGGAATGATTTAGACTATCATGAATTTGAGAGAACTTATCCTTAGATGGTTCAATATGGATCAGGTGGATTCTTGGCATTAGATCAGAGCTTGCACGCTCTATCATGGATTGCGATAATGTTTTGACTTGAATAGTTGTCATCTCACCAGAAGGGTCTTACGGGATTAGTGACCCCAGGGAGGCCATAGTGTTCGCAAAATGATTCGATGATCGAGGGAGTGCCTCGATGTCATACCATTCAAGCTTTACCAGGAATTTGTCCACAAAGGCTTTGTAGGCCTGTAGAACTGGGAATTTGCATTGGAATACCCCTTTTACTTGGTTGAAAATTAATAGCGAATCACCAAAGATGTTCAAGTGTTTGATGTTCATGGTGATTGTTGTCTGAAGACCTATGAGCAAGGCTTCGTATTCGGCATTGTTGTTGGTGCATGGGAAATCTAGTTTAAATGATAGAGGCATTGGAGCCCCTTATTGTGTGAAGAATACAATTCCCGTGCCATCCCCTTGCTCACATTTAGAACCATAAAAAAATAGGGTTATATCGGCCTGTGACTCAGGAACATCAGAATCTGGCGATTCTGAGACATGGAAGACCCCATCATTAGGTAGCTCTATAGTCAGAGGTTGATCGTCTTCAAGAGGATCCTCTGCTAGTTGATCGACAATGACTTGACCTTTTATGGACTTCTATCTAATGAATTCAATGTCAAACTCCATCAACAACATGATCCATTTTTTCATGTGGCTACTGTGATAAGTATGACTCATCATGTATCGCAATGGATTCTCCTTAGACACAACATACGTCGTATTGCTCAGCATGTAATGGCATAGCTTTTTGGTGGCAAATACCACTACTAAGAATAGCTTCTCGATGTATGCATAGTTAAGTTCATAATTGACCAGGGTGCAGCTAAGATAGTAAGTAGCCTGCTCTTTGTGTAGATCATTCTTTTGGGCTAGCATGGCACCCAATTCCACCTCAGTAGCTAAGATTTATAAATAGAACGACACTCCTGGTCTAGGTGGTGCCAATACTGGTGGCGAAGCCAAGTATTGTTTAATGTCATCGAAGGCTGACTAGCACTCATCATCCTAGTGAAATGCTACCCCCTTGTGTAATAATTTATTCATGGGTCGACACTTGTCAGATAGCTACGCTATGAAGTGCTTGATTGACGTGACCTTTCCCTACAGGCTTCTGAGCTTCTTGATGGTAGTTAGGGGAAGCATTTCAAGGATTACCTTGAATTTATGTGGATCCACCTCAATGCCTCTGTAGCACCCTAAAATTGGCACAATAAAACCTTAAATAATTACAATTACTCTAGTAAATATTTAAATTCAAATTTTAACCTCCAAAACCGCTTCCAAACCGTCGTTTAACCCATTTCCTCCTTTCCCGTGCCATTTTTAGAATTTATTTTGACCGTTTGATGATATCGTCGCCGATCAGACGATATCGCCTCAGATCGAACGATTTCGTCTGGACTAGGACGTCCAGACGATCTTGTCCCAAAACTAATTTTTCTCAATTAGCCTCTGTTCCAACGGTGTCTCTAATCCGGGCAGAAGCATGTCTGCGTCGTTAGAGACCCTCCCCATTGGAGATCTCCCAAATTGGGATGATCTCCAACCTCCTAACCTCCCTCCTAAGCCTATTTAAACTTAGGCCCTCCCCTTAACCTACCCCTAGCTGATATTTCTTGTAACTTGACTTTACATGCACTAAAACATCCTAAATTACCATCTGCACTTGTCCTATCCAAATTTTGTTGTAGGAACCTTAGTATTTTTCAGTCGGAGCAAGCTCAGTTTGTCATGGATGATCCTGTTCAATTCGAGATGATTTCATACCAATCCGAGATGATTTCAACTACAATCAACATTGGGGGCAATCAGTGCCCAGAGTTTGCATTTTTCTCTTCTCATCTGCTATTTTATTATGCATCTAGTCAGTTTGTTTATTATTTTTTGTTATTCTGCATCTTGGAGTTCACCCATGTAGTTTAATTGCATAATGAAATCATGATTAACTATTAAAACATTGTAATTTTATTGCATTCCTATTTAGGATTATCTTATTAACATTCCTATTATTGTTTCACATCTTTATCCTCTATTAGCATTGCTGCATTTTTTGTATTCTATGCCTATTTCTCTATTTGCAGGTCTCTGACGAATTCGTCTGACGAATTCGTCAGATCTCAGACGATCTTGCAGGTCGGAGACGATCCTATCAAATTCCAGATGATCTGGACTGCTTCAAAAATTAGAATCTCCATCAGACATCCGGATCAAGTATGGCTCTATAATTTAGCTTTTTCTCTCTATTTTTTGTTTAAAATCTATTTTTTGTATTTCATTTAGCCTGCATTTTCATAATAGAACAACTTAGATTCATTTGGCCAAACCTAGGACTCGAATGTTTAAAGATAAAACTAAACACATTAAACACATTCCCAACCTAGGCGTGGAAACTGCCATTCAAACGTTTCCTGGTGAACCCACCATCCATCAAAAAATCACCATAATACACCTCCCCGAGAGGCGGGACCTTCGCAAGGCCTCTCAGTCCGAGGTACCGCACCATACTTTTCCCATCCTCCTTCCGAGCATGGATCCTATAGCCTGAAGGTAAGGATGCAAAAAATTTGGAGCGATACATTTTGGTGAACCCGACGTGAATGCATTTAAAACCTTTTGAAAACAAAAAAAAAAAACCAAAAACATAGATGCATTTCAAATCATTTAAAACTAATAAGTTGCATATCATGTCTAGATGGTAGCTCCTAAGAAAATATTAGCAGTTACTATAAATGTTGAAAACCAATTAGCAGCCATAGAAATCAATTATGTGCTTAGTGTGCCTGAAACAGATAGAAATCAACTTTTGTGGGACGAACTTGATAGAAGACTAGGTGTCATTTCATCTAGGTCAACAAAACTTAAACAAATCAAGAGGCTTGTCCTAGATAGAATCCTGGATCCTCATCAACTCGTATTTTATCATGAACTTCAGAGAGCCTGCCATAGATGGTTAGCTTATAGGAGAGCTCTTGTGTCTTCAAAATTTTTCACCTTCGAGGAATACCTCAAGAATGCAGCTGTGGTACGCCAATTTCTAGTTCATATAGAATCCCAAGAAACTGATCTTATGATTAGAAGAATATGGAACAGAACTCCTAGAGCTATGTTGTATCGTGAATATTGTCATGAGAATTATTATTATCAACCAGAATCTGAAATACATGGTATTTCTATAGCCCTTTTCATTAAATTCTTGAAATAAAATTTTCAATTTGAAGAAGAACACTTCATGACTCCTGAAGAACTTGAGCCCATTAATGACATTTATAAATTATTTATAGAAAACTAGATCATTACTTTCAGTATTATTTCTTGCATTTATTGTGTTGTTTGTTATCTTTACAATATTATTACAAAAACAATAAAAACTAAAAAACGTAACAAAAAACAAAACATTTCATTTTAAATATTGTAGTAGGTATATAATTAATATATACCTCTTAAGCTTATAGCATATATATAATATATATATATATATATATATATATATATATATATATTTGCTGAAATCTAAGTTAAGCACAATGCCTAAACTTAGGAATGGTAAACAAACTGAAGGAGAAGAAGAAGATTGGTTAGGAGACAAAACAAAAAACCCAAATGTCCTTCCTGAGGATCCAATCTCGGAAGAAGAAACTCTAGACCAGCAAGACGATGAGCTTGTTGTAGATGGACAAGAAGAAAATGTTAAAGAGGATGGATCCTCATCCCCTAGAGTAGCTCCAGATGGAACTATTGCTTTTGATAACTTAGATCATTTCTAGAAATTTTTCAATAATAACATTGGTGTTCTTAATATGGCAGTTCGTATTGATAAAGGACAAATTAGTGACACTCAAGCAGCCATGGAACATATGTTTGATGTGCACACTAATCCCTTGTCTTTCATTGATCAAGAAAGTGATAAAGCTGGACCATCCAATAGAGATATGGTCACTATGATTCAAAACATGCCAAAACAACAGGTTACCCAACTTCCTAAGGAACATGTTATTGAGCCTAAAATTATTCCCACACAAAATAAAACTTCCTTCACTGCTTTACTTCACCAAACTATTGATCAATATGCTTCAAGTAAACAAAAACCTAAAATGAAGCCAAACACCAATTTTCAACAATCTGGAATACAACATAACACAACTTCAAAATTTCTTCATAACACCTTTCCTACCAACAATTTACACAATAGCAACATAGCATCTAATCTTCATGTCCCTCCATATGTTCACAAATCTCATATTAATGCCCTACCGAACCAATATGGTGGGCAAACTAGTAATCTGGAAGCCATGGTGAAATAGTTAGCTTCGCATATGGACCAGATAGATCCCTACCATCCCTCGTACAATTATCGAGAGATATGTAGTCAACCTTTGGATCCCATAGTTGTAGCACAACCGTACCCTAAGCATTTTCCCATGCCTGTCCTGCCTATATATAAAGGAACTGAAGATCCCATAGAGCATCTTCGCATGTTTAGGATAGCATGTCATGATATATCACATGATGACTTGCTATTACTAAAAATGTTCCCAAAAAGTTTAGGTGGAATGGCATTAGAGTGGTACTATCAACTACCCACTCATTCTTTGAGAAATTTTGAAGAAACAACTGAATCGTTTGTCCATCAATTTAGTGCCTACATCGAGAGGCATGTAACCATTAAAGATTTATACAACTTAAAACAAGACAAAGATGAATGTTTTGCTGATTTCTTAGCTAGATGGAGGCAGTTGACAGGAAAACTGCACTTTGTGCTACCTTATAGGGAAATGTTGGACATTTTTATCAATAATTTGCAAGAACAAATATCTTATGAGTTATCAACTGCTACTTTAACCACCTTCGATCAGGCTATAGATTTAGCTCGAAGAGTAGAAGATGCCCTCATTAGGAGAGGCCAACTTAGGAAGAAGGATGATGAGAAAACCTCCATAAATCAATATAAAAACAAACAAGTCGTAGGTGACGGAGTCACTGACGACAAAAATGTTGCTAATATCAATGCAACGAAGACAACAAAAAAATTTATATTGAAACCTCCTGATAAACCTCCTTGAGAATTTACTAGATTGAATCAACCATTATCAACTATTTTACCTCAATTACTCAAAAGAGGTTTGATTCAATTACCAGCTATCCGGGAACCTGATCCAACCATACCCGGATACAGAGCTGAATTACACTGTGATTTCCATAGAGGACCTTGACACTCTACCAAAACTTGTAAAAGGTTGAAACATAAAATACAAAATCTGATTGATAATAATGAAATGGAGGTGCAAGCCTTCCAACCTAAACAAAATGCTCCTAATAACGCTCAAAAGAACATTCCCCAAAATCAAAATCAAAATGCTAATCAATCATTAGACATATTTCAACATCCTTTACCAAGACATGGTAAAGAGGTGGCCAATCAAATCGAACATCATAATGTTCTCCCTCCTACCCGATATGTAGGGACTATTAGCAAACAATTACCTATTCAGGATCCTCAAATATTTGACACAACTTTATCCTTGGTCACGACCAGGCCCCTACATAATTCTCAAACTCTAGATCCTAGTGATGTAGAATCAGATACTGAAAGTGAAATAGACATCACCTCAAACCAATCGAATAGTTCTGAAAACGAATCAGATCCTATTCAACCCATCACAGATGCTATGGTTCTAGAAGAACCATTTCCTAGAAGAGTTACTACTCGACCCTCTTCTAATCAATTCCTCCCTAATGAACAAGCCATAAACGCTCAACCGAGACCAGTTCAACATATTCAATATAACATTGTAGGTACCATCGGAGTCGTTACCCGACAACAAGCTCAAAATTCTCAACAAGAACCAACTTAGAATGATGGATCAGCTCCATTTGTTTTGAAAAATCCCATTAAAGGGAATCATGCTCCCAATGTTCAACCTAAACCCCCTTACAATATTAATGAGCAATTATCCAATACTACAGCCAAAATTTCCCTTTTGGATTTATTAAGATCTTCTCCTAGCCATAGGGATGAGTTGATGCTTACATTAAGCCAAATGATGGTACCTCAAAATATTCAACCTGAAGCCATGGCCAATACTATCATCACTAGAGAAGTCGATTGTATTGACTTTCGGGATAAATATATCCCACAACACAGTTTACATAAGGATAATCCCTTATATATTACTTCTCTAATTGGAGATGTAGCTATTAAAAGAGTCCTGATTGATAATGGTTCATCTCTAAACATTTGCACTTTTGACTTCTACCAACGGTTTGGCTTTAGAAGTGATGAAATGAAGAAAACTGACATGATTATAAAAGCTTTCAATGACGAAACACAAGAAACGTGTGGAGTTATTACCATCCCATTGCAAGTTGGTCCTAGAACCTTAGATATGACCGTGTTTATTATACATTGCCCCGCATCGTACAATATACTCTTGGGTCGTCCTTGGATCAATGCAATGCGGGTTGTCCCATCCACTTTACACCAATGTGTTAAATTCAAATTTAAAAATCAGTTGGTCACTATCCATGGTGATCCTAGACCCTTTGATATGTGTGCTTTGGCAGAACCTTTGGAGTTCAATTTTGCCCTGCTCTGTCATCCACACATCCTAATTCTTATTTTTCATCTAAAACTATGAAACACACACCCATAGCTTCACCTATTTCTCCTCCATTCATTTCACCCTCATATATAGATCAACAATCTTCTAAACAAATCACTCTAGAACCTCAAAAAGATCTTCAATCCACAACCAATCCTTCATGTTCTATCCCTATAATTTCAAAACCTATAGACCCATTCATTAACACTTCCACATTATCCACATCTATCATACCTTCCACATCTAACGATATAGGGAATGATCCTTCTACATATTATGCTCTTTCTGATGAGCTTTTACAGATTTATCCACAATCTTAATATAAGAAAAAACAAATGCTTTCATGCAAGATTCAATTCTTTTAAATAACTTGTCGCCATCTCCTCGTACTTTGGGCCTCCCACAACCTATGGGAAGTACTTACCAAGTCGGGAGTTGTGCCTTCATTTATAAAGGATATGACTAGGGAAGAATACCTCGAAATGTCAAAACTCATCATGATGGATATGCTCACTGCTATTTTACTAATGAGTATATTAAAGCTAAACCTATAATGCTTAAAATGGGATATAAAGGGAAAGGCTTGGGACCTTTCCAAAATTGTATGAAAGAGCCTTTCGAGGTAGAACCATGGCCTGCCCGCTGTGGTGTGGGCCTATTTCCTAGTAAGGGTCAACCCTTCCCTTTTGAAGATGATGATCAACTCATATGTTATCAAGATTATTTGGATAGGCATGATGATTTACCTCTAAAAAATCAGCCATTTACATGTAACATGCTATCCATAGCTTACCCTAAAATGATTGTTGACTTCGATGAGGATTTGGAAGGAGATATCTTCCACGATGTCTCCGTTGAAGAGATGTTACACAATGGATTTTATTTTGATGGTTCTATACCAACTATAGCCTAGCTTGAGGCCACTAATCCTCAAGATGAATTATCCAACTTAACCTTAAAATAATTACAAGAATTGGGCATCTCACCTGCCCCACCTAATTTTGAAAGAGATCTACACATGGAAGTAGAAAATGTCATTAAAGTTAACACTGGCACTAAGGATAATCCTCACATAATCAATATTGGGTCGAAATTAAGTCAAGAAAAACAAGAGAAATACATTGCATTCCTTAAAGAATATGAAGATGTCTTCGCTTGGACATATGAAGATATACCAGGTCTGGACCCTTCCATAGTCATGCATCATCTAGTAGTCCATCCGGATGCTAAACCTGTTAAACAAAAACTTAGAAAAATGCATCCCAAAGTGGCCCTGCTAGTCAAAGGGGAGTTAGAAAAACTCCTGAATGTTGTTTTTATACAAGCTATTGATTATGCTAAATGGATCTCAAATGTAGTTCCAGTCACCAAGAAAGAAGCTACCAAAGTTAGGGTTTGCATATATTTTAGAGATATTAACGCTGCATGCCCTAAAGATGATTTTCCTCTTCCAAACATGGATCAAATCATTGAATTTACTGCCGGGAGTGGGATGATGTCCTTAATGGATGGATTCTCCGGTTATAATCAGATTAGGATAGCTCTTGAAGATCAAGCTAAAATAGCCTTTATTACCCCCTGGGGTACCTTTTGTTGGAAAGTGATGCCATTCGGCTTAAAGAATGTAGGTGCAACCTATCAACGAGCTATGACTTATATTTTTCATGATATGATGCATGATATCCTACATGATTATGTAGATGATATTATAGCTCGCTCTATTAATGAAGATAATCATTTAGATGATTTGAGAAAAGTTTTTAATCGATTAAGAGAATATCTTATTCGATTAAATCTAGCCAAATGCATATTCGGAGTTAAGTCCTGTAAACTATTAGGGGTTTTAGTTTCTTTACGTGGTATCAAAATCGACCCTTTCAAGATTGCGGCTATCACTGATATGCCTGCACCTACCAATATATCTGAATTATGAAGTTTACAAGGTAAACTTCAAGCTATTCGTCGCTTCATCGATAAGTTGGCGGACAAAATCGGTCCCTTTCTTAAACTCCTTAAGAAGGATGTCCCTTTTAATTGGGATGACGAATGTAAAGAAGCTTTTGAACTTCTCAAACAATACCTCCTTAACCCACCTGTGCTTTCACCACCTAGATCTGATCACCCATTTCTCCTATATATTTCAGCTTCATATTCTGCCTTAGGAGCTATGTTAGCTCAGCTTGATGATGCGAAGAGAGAATGTGCTAATTATTATATTAGCCGAACCTTCATTAGTTATGAAACCCACTACACAGTGTTGGAAAAACTATGTCTAGCAGTCGTATTTTCTACGCAAAAATTACGCCATTATATGCTTAGTCAGAAAACTTGTCATTGCTAAATATGATCCCTTGAGGTATCTCATGAGTCGACCTTATTTATCGGGTCGTACAACCAAGTGGGTTCTTGCTCTAAGCAAGTTTGACCTCACATTCATAGGATAGAAGTCTGTTAAGGGTCAAATCATAGCAGATCAATTAGCTGCTGCACCCTTAGAGTCTACCCATCCCCTCATCATTGAGTTTCCTGATGAATGCCTTCAATTAGAGGCAGACCATATTGAACAATGGTCCTTATACTTTGATGGAGCCCGATGCATGAGTGGGGTTAGTGCGGGTATTATTTTAATATCCCTACAAAAACATCTTATTCCTCTATCCTTAAAATTAACATTTGCTTGCACCAATAATACTGCTGAATATGAAGCTCTAATCCTTGGATTACGAGTTGCCTTGGCGCTAAAAATTAAACATGTGTTAGTTTTTGGTGATTCTCAACTTGTCATAAATCAAATTAATGAAGTTTATCAGACCAGAGATGATAAAATGCGCCCATATAAAGCCTATGTTTTACAATTAATGTCTCTATTTGATCAAGTTACCTTGGAAGCTATTCCTCAAACTTGCAACCATGTAGCTGATGCTATGGCCGCAGCGACATCTCTCTTGCCCTTGGAGTTAGGTGACAAATATGCCACTATAATTATTTGTCGAATCTAGGAACATGCTTCAAATAAGTCATGTTTAGAACCTTTGGATGTGTTTCTAATCAATGAAACTACTCCTGAACCTTGGTATACAGATATATTTAATTTTCTTCAAAATGGGACTTTCCCTGCCAATTATAATAGAAACCAGCATCGGTTATTACGTAGACGAGCAAGTCAATTTGTAATAATTGGCAATAATTTATATAGGAGATCTTTTGAAGGTATCCTATTAAGATGTTTGAATTTAGAAGAATCCAAATCAGCCTTGAGTGAAGTCCACGATGGATCTTGTGGAGGACACTTCAGTGGTAGTGTCATTGCTAAAAAGCTCCTTAGGATAGGATACTTTTGGCCTACCATGGAGAATGATGCACATGAGTATGTGTGCCATTGCGACAAGTGCCAGAAACATGCTGACCTTGTCCATGCGCCTGCACAAGAGCTACAAGCTATTTCATCTCCTTGGCCCTTTTCAAAATGGGGCTTAGACATTATTGGCAAAATCAATCCTGTGTCATCTGATGGACACAAATTCATCATAACCACCACTGAGTATTTCACGAAGTGGGTTGAAGCTATGCCTTTAGCTTCCTGCACGGGAACACAAGTTTCTAAATTTATTTTTAATCAAATCATTTGTAGGTTCAGAATTCTTGCAAATCTCATCTCAGACAATGGAACTTGTTTCAAAAATAAAGATGTCAAGAAATTATGCCAAAAATTATAAGATTCAACATCGCTGGTCCACTCCCTATTATCCTCAGGGTAATGGTCAAGCAGAAGCATCTAACAAAAACTTATTCAAAATTCTCAAAATATTGGTCAATAAATCTGGCCACGACTAACACATTCAATTATATCCAGCTTTGTGGGCCTATCGAACTAGTGTTCAAACTCCCACTGGAACTTCACCTTTTGTTTTGGTTTATGGTGCTGAAGCCGTTTTTCCCTTTAAATTAGAAGTTCCTTCTTTGGCTCTACTACTTCAAGATACCGAAGTAGGAGATGAATATTGAGCTAGCAGACTCAGTCAGCTGGATCTCCTAGATGAAAAATGCATCAATGCTTTGGAGCATCTCCGTGCCTACCAAAACAAGCTTAAAAGATCATATGCTAAAAAAGTTCGTCATCGATCCTTTGAGATCGACGAACTTGTTTTAAAAGAAAATCAAAAAAATACTAATGCAACTAAAGACCTTAAAGGTAAATTTGACCCCAACTAGCTTGGACCATACATTATCACCGCTAAATTTGAATCGGGAGCATACAAATTAGCTACCTTAGATGGTAAATATTTAAAAGAACCTATGAATATTATGCATCTTAGGCGATATTACGAATAAAATTTAGTCATTTCATCATTTGCACATATTTTGCATGTTGTCTTATTTTAAAAATATATCAAACTGTTTACACAAAAACAAAAACAAAAACAAACAAAAATAATAACAATAAAAACAACAATATTCTTGACTCTTTCGAAACCAAAACAAAATAAAGAAGAAAGAGAGAGTCAACATTCTCAAACTTCTCAAAAATTATTTGTATATATTTCTTCTTACAAATGTTGCAGTTATATATTTCAAATTATTTTGGATAAATTAGCATTTATTTGGAATCCCTCACTTTCACAAACACAAAATAAATATCTTGATTTTTATCTGGCATGATTACTAATCTCTCTTATATCAAAGTCCACAAAATTCAATTAAATAAAGTTTGAGCATAGAGAATTGATCTTGTTATTTACTTAAACCAAGCACATCCTTTCACAATAAAATGATTATATTTGTAATATCCTTGCTATGCTACATAGTAGAAGTGGTTTCTTGAGCGAAAAGTTTCCCTTGCTATCCTATCATGCACATGGTCTAGAATCTTTGAGAATTGACAAAAGGACAAGCTCACCCCTACCCGAAATAAAAATCCCTTGCTCTACAGCTAATCCGAGCAAGTATCCCTAGCATAGGAAGAAAAGCAAAGTTCAAGAAAAAGAGAAAAAAAAATGTTATTTTATATCATTACAACAATGTTTCAAGCATTATCTCAAAAATCAAGCAAAAATACAAAAGAAAAGCATAAGTACAAAAAAAAAGAAGCAGCAAAAGAGAAACGCAAAAGCAAAATGCAATAAAATCCTTTCCCTACCCTTTAAAAAGAAAAGAAGGTTTGATGAGCTTGAATCCCTAGAATTCTCAATTACTCAA